>JAPYYQ010000433.1:0-70250 GCA_030522585.1 Anagyrus pseudococci
TCCTAATTTTGTTACAAAAGATACAAAAATTGTATTTCAGATAAATATTATTGTTGAGAAAGCACACTGCTAAAGTAGTTAGCAGCGGTTTTTTTTTTGTTTTTCTTCTATCTCCAGAGTTGAAATATACTGAACGATTTGCAAACTTATTGGAGGAAGTAAGGAAGGAAATGATCTTTATTACTGGCTATTCAAAGCTCTATATCACGCTTTCTCACACGACCTCGAGTAAGATAAATACGCTTCCGGAAAAGCAACAACAGAGACAAGGCTATATCGGCTGTTCCACATTATTATCCTGTCTATGGGCCTTTTTTGGTGATCGCCCTATCATCAGAACGCTACAATTTTCTGATACGCGACGCGGATAAGCGCAATTGGAAAGATATGTCAAGTTTCAGCTGAAGGGCAAGTGCTCAGTTTTACCAGTGATAAAAAATAAGCTCGTTTTTCCTCTGCGAAGCTTACTTTCATAATAATGTACATAGAGAGAAAGAAGAAAGCCACGAATTTGCTGTTTAACCTCTGAGGCAGAAAATAAGTTGGTTGTTCCACTAGAATAATCAGAAGATCACACTTATCGTCATATGCATCGATCCCGATACATGTACACAACGTCGCGCGTTGCCCATAATTGAATGATTGTAAAAAAGTAAGGGCGTCGGGTAGTGCAGTGTGCCTTGCAGCGGTGAGAGGAAGGCGCTTTGTATGCAAGGCCGCGCGAAGTAAGAAAGACGCCAGCCGGTTGCCAGCTCTCGCTCTCGAGAGCTTACCTGGCCACGATGCAGCCGGGAAAAAGCAAAGAAAAGCACGCGCGCTGGGGGGAATGAAGAAAGGGGACAAATTCAACGTCCCCTTCCGCGCGAGCAGCATCCCCTATCCTCTCCATCCCACCCCCCCCCCTTTGCTTGGCCCGACGCCTTCAGCCGCCTCGGCAACAGCCTGCCTACGGCTTAATTCCACTTTTAAACCAGCTACTCGCGCCCTCGCGCAATTCTGCACTAGCTCGACGGCACACTGCAACGAGGGCTCTTTTGTACACACATACACAGCGAGAGTAAAGCAACGACGTGCTGATTTAACCTGGCAATCGAGGCCACCCTTGAGAGAGCAGTTCCTTAGTCGTCTCACCCTTTTCATCCTCTACTTCTACTCCTGCTAAAGCTACTTGCTATTTCTATTACTAGTAGTTGCGCACTTGACAACACAAGCCAGACACTTGCCTTATTCCTTCCTTTTTTTTCTCTTCAGACACTTTTACGCCAAACCTCGTAATATCTCTCTTTCTCTCCATCACCAAGTTATTCTAACGTACACGCTTTTTGGCAATTTGAGTATAAATTTTAAAAAAATGTCAAACTTGTGGATTGCGAAAATAAACGTTGTTAGTTAAGCGAGTATTATTAATCTTCGCGGCAAAACGTATAATGTTTAATTGAGAAGAATAACGTTTCAAAAGTGTAATCATACAAGAGAGAGAAGGGGACAAACTTTTCTCGTTATGCACAGCTGGCTTTTGCGCGGATGTCGTTCTTAATTATCGGCTTCTCATATCCAGTAGTTTTTCCTCTCCAACTCTGGCCCAGCTCTGAGAACCCAGCTGTTGAATCAATGTTGCGACTTTTAATGCTGCTCGAGTTTTCTCTCAGAGTTTTTTTACGGCTGGTTTTGATTGATATTGCGACAACAATCAAATGTGTCAAATGATTCGTTAATTTTTTACTTTAAGCTAAACAGGCAATTCGTTCATTCATAGGCTTTGCTTTTCTATTCTTCTTGTACTCCTTTTCTTTTTCTTCTTCTTCTTTTTCTGCTGCTTATGTTTCTTTAATATAATATATCTCAAAACGTCCTACACTCGTTATTCGAAATTCTGCTCTACACAAATTTGCTCAGTCAGTACTATTTAGCTGTCTCTTTGAAGACTTGTACGAATAATAAGTAGGAAACAAAAAAGATCGGAGAAATATGCGAAATAAAATAAATAGAGCTGCGTTTGAAAAATGTCATCCGTCCATTTAACTTGAGTGAAAATAAGTAGTAAGAAAAAAGGCTCTCTTGGTTACACAAAAACCTAGTACAAAAATGACTAATTTTTGTGCTCTGCTGGAAGCGAACTAAACAATTCTTTAGCCTTGAGAAGAGACATTATTCTGCAGCTAAAGTAGCAAAGACTTCGTTTTCGCAGAGAGGGATATTAAAACCCACCGGCTGATAATAAAGTATTAATTAAATAAAATCTTGCCGGCTTCTTGGAATCTCGGTGGAAAATGATTTAATGGCGATCGAGGAAGAAGGGAAAGACTGTTACTGTAAGCTAATAAGCAAGTGCCAGCGACGGCGGGGGCGGCGCGTGTCAGTAACGACGGCCGCATAGCACAATGTCAATGCTAGAGGAGCACGCTCTCGCAGACCTCGCACGAAGCCTGCACGCTGGTTTATTTTTACAGCTGCGCGCGCCCGATCGCCAGCACGCCAGCACTCGAATCTCGTGCCTTAAGTGCACCAGCGCCAGAACGTAATTGAAGTCGATCGAGCCGAGGAGGAGGAAAATAAGGGGCAACGGGGGCCGGTCGGACCGAGCCCAGAGAAGAGGAGAAAAAGAAGCGGGGCCAAAAATAATGAAAGCAACCGATTCAGCCAGAGCACAGCTGGGGGGGAGCTGGTGAAAGAGAGCAGCAAAACGTCGCGACTGGCCGAGTCGGGCTGAGGGGCGGGGGGGACGGTGTAACGATCGCCGCGGCGGCGAGGCTCGCGTGCAACTCGGACATTACGTAAACGCCCGAGACTTGCACGTGCGCCAACCGCGACAGGTGTACAATACACAGCCGGGCGCGCGCTCACTAAGCGAATATTCTGTACTTACTTGTCTCAGTCACAAAGGATGACGATGAGATTTATGGGCGGCGTCCAATGCCTCCTGAACAACGCTTCAAAAGCACTGAGAGAGTTTCTCTTGTCATCGCTTCCTTTCGCCATCGGACTCCCTTATTTAATCACCAGCTCCTCTCTGTATCGCCCCCAAGCATTGTTTTCTTGAAAAACATGTTGATATGCTCGAATTTGATCGTCCTTAGTAGTCTTCTCCGAGATTTTCTTACATTTTTCTTCTAAGTACCCTGACGGGATAATCGAAAAACTGATTTTCAACTTGGACTCCCTTTCTGTAGTATTTGAAATATTAGCCGAGAAAATGAATAAAATCAATAAATTTGATCAACAGCGTGGAAACACGAGAGAACGCAATTTATTATTGCTAATCAATGAATAAACAGTAATTCATAAGTAAAACTTGACTAATCTATCTAACAATAGCCAGAGAGCCAGCTTGTTCTTACATTCTCGACAGGTATAAGCAAGAGTCAGCGTCAAATATTTGGTGAAAGTTTGAGTAAATTTGTATTCTTCAAATTTACCATGTTTTTCGGACAAATTAAGTATAGCCATCTAGCGTTGTCCGAAGGGCGCATCGTAGCCGGAGAGAGCAAGCTTTTTTTTTCTCTCTCCATCTCTATACGCCGTCAAGCTCTTCCAAAGAGACTTGTTGTGTTTTAGCTGGTTTATTCAAGACGACGGAAAAGAAACTGGTGTTGATCATTCGAATGCCAAGTCGTTGACAATGCACTTGAACTTTCAAGCACGAGATTGTTTTATTATGCGAGTAATAAGCCGAGTTATGTGCCGAGCTAATCAGAGCAGCATACATCATTTACTGCCAGACTAATAATACCACTGGAATATCTGTTTTTTCTTTCTTCCTTTTTTTTTTCTTTTTTCAACAACTACATAAATATGGATGTGCTCTTTCGCGCGCAGCTGTTTGTTTATCTCTAATTCTTTTTTGTCATCTTCGCGATATCGCGCTATCATGCTCTTCAGATGTATATATAATATCATCGTATAAGCGAGCATTAGAAGATTTTGAGCAAGCATTTGGAAAACAATTTGTTATTCATAAAAATCAGCAACATTATTGTAGTGGCGCATGGCGCACAAAGTTGTTTATCGGTTAGTCGCATTCGCATCTCGGTTAGCTTTCATAACTAATTATTTGATTTTTCAATAAATTTCATAATTCCAATTCGTTGCTTGATTTTGTAAAGGCCGACGATGCGTCTTGCGCGTGAATTTTTACAAAAATTTGACGAAACGTTAAATTTACATTGTTATTAATGCTAAGATAAAACGTAATTGCCACGGCTTAATGGGATTGCGATTAAAATGTTTAACAACTTTGCACTTTCTAATCATGTTTATGCAAATGATGATCGAAGCTAAAGGGCTGCCAAAGTTTTTATTATATTTATTTATAAACATAGTAATAATTTTTTATCCCAATTATTATCGTACGCTATTTAATCGCTCGAGGGCAAGAGATAGGAAAGGTCTGTTTATAAAATATTTATTATCGCAATGTAAACAATTATGATAACGAAACAATTTTCATTGAAAATGAACCTTACTTCGTTTGCGGAAATTCTTACCTTGGCGTAGTTTTTAAAGATGTTGATTTTTAAAGTAACTAATTAATCGATGGAAAATATTTTCTTCTTATTATTGAAGATGAGTAGTGGCAGTACAAGTATAAATGCCGTTGCCAATCAATAGGGTTTTCAGCCGAACTTGGCTATACTCTAAATCTGGCATTGATTCCTTTTAATTTCATCCTCCCACCTACCCTCCGCCGCCGCCGTTGCCTCCCTTCTAGTAATGAAAAATTATACAGTGGCAAAGCATTCAATACTGCTGTGACGTTACAGGTCTGCAACGCTTGAGAAGACACAAAGAAAGATGAAGATAAAATAGGCAATTTAATAGAGTTTAACCGTAATGTAGAGTAAGAATACTGGTGCTAGGGTCTAGGGAGTGAGGATAAAAAAGGAGAGAAAAGAGATTAAAAATTTGGAAAGAGACAAAGTGAGGTAATTGAAAGAAGCAAGGAAGAGAGGAAAGTAAAAGAGAAAAAGAAAATAAGAGTGGAAGTAGACGAAAAGCTGTAAAGCTGCTGGCGGCAGTTCTCCCCGTGTCCGATCTGATGGACTGCTCGTCGAGGTCGAAGCCGCCGCTGCGAGAAGCGTATACGGATGCGCGTGCGCGCAGAGAGCGAGAGAGGAGGCGGCGAGAGGGCCAGAGGGAGCGAGTAGGCGCGAGAGCCCGCGGCTGCCGCCCGCCGTTTGGCTCGGCGTCGGCGCCCGGCAGCGGCGGGGGCTTTCCTCTTGCTCTACTCCCCATCCTCGCGGCAAAGAGCTCCGGCGGTGGGGCCTCCCGCGGCGAAACGCGCGTGCCGCCGACGCCGCCGCCGTCGCCGACACTGCCGCTCTGCCAGCGAGTCAGGCTCTCGGGCAGTCAGTCACTCGCGCTTGACCGTACCGAACGCTTCTCGCTTAAAACAGCTTCTCTGCAGCTGTTCTTCGGCCTCCTCCTCCTCGTTCTTATCCTTCTCGAGTTAGCCCACAACTAGCCGCTACCACTTTTGTCATGTACACTTGCTGATGTAGCTGCCGCTGCTGTTGCTCCTAGTAGGCTGCTTCTACCGTTGCAACTGCTACGTTTAATTGTCGTTCAATTGTATAGGATCGAGGCATCGAGGAGCCGGACGTAAGGCCGAGCCGCAGGAAAATCGAGGCGCCAATCTCGAGAGCCACAAGCACAGTCTGAGCCAGCAAGCTCCAGTAGTAGTAGTAGCTTAAACAGCAATTCCAGGAGCCGCAGCGGCAACAGCAACGACACCCCTGCCAAGACTACCCGAGCTCATCTCAAAGCTAAGGGCAACGTCCAAGGCAATGTTACCGAGGCCTTGTCTCTACAGTTGGGCTTCAATGAACCTGCTGCTGGCTGCTACTGCTGCAGCTGACTAGATGCTAAACAGCCTCCGCTTCTTATTCTCTCTCTTTTTTTCTCAATCTTTGCCTCTGGCCCCAAGTCCGAGACTGTGGACTTGTCCGTGGTTTGGAGTGTTACTGCTACAACTAGTGCATAAGACCGCTGCTGCTGGCTGGCTGGGGCTATTGCTACAGCTATCGTTGCCGTTGCCGCAGAGCCAAATGAAAAGAGTGGTGGCGAACGAGAGAGAGCGCGAGAACGAGGGAGAGAGAGAAGGGCCCAGCAGAGGAAGAGAGACCAAAGTCCTCGGAGCCCCGTCGAGCCTTCATTTCTCTGTGCAAGTGCATGTGCAATAGTGCAAGCTTCGAGGGAGCGACGAAAGAAGAATGGAGGCTACGAAGGGAGCAGTGTGAGAGAGAGAAAAGAGAGATAGCCCGCGAACGAACGCGCCCCCCCCCCTCCAGCCAGTCCAGTCAGTGCAATAAAATAATCATTGAGTTTGAGTGGAATGTGTCAAGTAGCCTGCTGATGTGCGCCCAAGTTATCACGACGCCGCAGCTCCCTTATCTGCCGTCTTAGCGGCTCTCCCAGGAGGATTTCGCCTCTTTCCTCGCGACTGCTCTCCTCGTCCCGTCGACGACGTTCACCGTTCTTCAGTAAGTTTCACAAACGCCGACATCCCGAGACGTTGTCAATTTTTTCTTTCTCTCAAGCTCTCGTCCTAGTACTAAAAACATAGATCCGACCTTAACTAACTCGTCCACTATCTTCCACTAGCGCTCTACACCTTTCACACCCATCCTTTTCGCTTCAACATTTTTACTCTGTTTTTTTTCTTTCTAAATTAGCAATTTTTAACTCACCTTTACGGAGAATAGAGAGAGAGAGAGAGAGAGAGAGAGAGAGAGAGAGAGAGAGAGAGAGAGAGACGACAAAATTCTAAGGATTATCTCAAGCACAATAGAGTATTTAGTCTAGCAGCAGCAGCAGTAGTAGTAGAAAAAAATCAGACGAAAGAAAAGTAAAGTTGGCTCGTGTGTGCAGTTTGCTGTTGCTCGACGTTGGCAATTAATTGGATTGTTACGCACCAACCGCTGATTAGTGCGACTCTGCGTTACAGGCAGGTGTGCAGTTTGTATGCGAAGGTGCTGCGCTTTGTTTTCTTTGCCTCTCTCCTTCTCGCTCGCTCGTTCTCCAATACCTGAACGAATACTCCTCTCGGGCGTTGTTTTTCCATTCTTCTTACCGTTTTTTTCTTTCATTCATTCTTTTTTTTTCTGAGATAGATGAAGGGAGCAGGTTTTTCAAGTTAACAATGTCGAGTTGCACTAACCGTAATTTTATTTACTGTAAAGTTTGCCAGTCCTTCAAGCCAGCTGGAATAATATTATTGTTGCGTATACTATTTTTCGTTTCTGTGATTGATGTTTATATTCGAATTTTAAGCATTCCATTAATTTCCGATTCCGAGCTTATGGGAATGGCTACGAAGATTGGAAACAAATAAGCTCCGAAGCTCTCAATCAAACATTATTTCCACGAGTTTTATGTCAAAATCATTGGGCGCAAGTCAATGGTTTATTTTCATTATATTGCAATGAATTTTTCCGATCCTTATTACTGTTGCGGCTTATATTAATGCGTATCTTATAATACTTTGTTACTCTCAATACTATTCTGGAGCAATAGCTTCTCTGGCTAATTGAGTATAAAGAAAAAAACTATAAAAGTTGTAGGTTGCTCGTTACAGTCTAGGGCAAGCGCAGCGGCAACGGCATGACAACCAATGCAATAACTCGGCATATTTCAGAGCTGCGGCCCATCGAGTCGAAGCAAACTCGTTAAAGACTGCCGCATTCCACTTTTCAGGCGAGACAGCTGCGCTGCTACACGGCTAATGAATCATTCGGCGCGGCTATTCGGAAAATCCGCAGCACGCAATTATCTGCGGCAACGTGCCTGCGCGAGAGAGAAAGAGAGAGAGAGAGAGAGAGCTCCAGGCGTCACTTGTCTTCTCCCAATGTTTCTTATTCCTTTCAACGCCAGTGCAGAAAAGGTCGAAAATCGTGTCAACTTCCTCATATAACAGCGCCTCTCGGCTACTCTCTTTTTTTCTTTTATACCGCAGCCTACCCATCGTCGTCGGCACCGCTACATTTGCCACCGTAACCTCGACGGTCTCTACACTTCATTTGGTATTCTAAATATTGGAAATGCCTGCCGTCGTTTTTGCCATTCTTTGGAATTATTTTTTTCTCCTACCTCTCTCGTTCGTCGGCTCGTTTTTTTCCCCAATTTTTATTCGTTCTTAAAAACACTTTAAAGTTGCCTTGGAAAGAGTAACCTTGGCAAATTAATATATTTCTCCTGCCGGCCCAACGGAGATTGGCATTATAAAATTTTTAACGCGTTCAAGCTATTTTGTGTTGGGAGATAAAATTAAGCTTCTTACGTAATTCTTAATGACCAGTTGCCTCTTTCAAAAGACTTGAGAGCCTTGTTACAATCGTTATTGATAATGTTTATATTCGTTGTTATTGTACATTTATCTTGTAGTTTTGTCCACTATTGTCACGTTTGACTTTCAACAATTACCGCTGTCTCTCAATCGGCATCTCGATCAAAGAATTTCATTAAAGCATACAAACATACCAACATTGTTGAATAGAATTGATCACATAATGATATGGAAGCCACCATAGTTCTCTGTAAGAGTGAAAAGTTGAAGCTAATTATGGAACAAATATAAGCAGTGAATGAGTATTAGTAATAAACGTCAAATACAGTAAAGCTTGCTCGTCAAAGTGATAATTTTTCTTATTTTTTTCTTTTTTCTTTTTTTTTTAATAGCTAGCCGAACTTGATAAGTTTTTATCAATGTTCCCTGTTCGCGATAAAAGCCCAAAGGAGTTGTCACGTATCAGGAAAGAGTTACGCACGAAATTGACATGACCATGACAACCGGGAGAGACAAGAAAACATTGAAAAATCAAGTTTCCGTGAATGATTCTGGATAATACAGCCAAATTGGCGTTCAAAGGCCGAAGGCAAATCAGAAGAGATACAATTTCTCCGAGTATTCTCGCTCTCTCTCTTTCTCCCGGCACGCGCTTGGTATTTACATGCTGTCTACTTATATACTCTATACACACCCGGCGTGCGGTCAGCATATAAGCCTACACACTTTCAGCAGCTTTGGCCACGGTTAATAGCCTCATCTCCCTTTTCCCCTGTTTATTTATCAAAGCTTCAATTCTCTATCGCATCAACTTCCTGACTATTACTCTCTCTCTCTCCTCTTTTTATCGTTTAGCTCTTTTCCTAAATACTAGCTACGCAACGTAAGATTTCTCTTTCTCTTTTTCTATGTATCTATCTTTTTTTCTCCCTTTTTTATTTTTTTTTTTTAGATTATTCTGTTATCAATTTTGTTACCATCTATTTTTCATAACGTGCGCCTCAGCGACTAGGGTGATAAAAAAGGATTTTGGCTTTACTGCTCAGTGTCCGAAGTACTTTTTTCAATTCACAATTACTTGATAATAAATTAACGAAACGGGTTCCTCTCCGCCTCTTGAATGGTACATCTCCTACGCCTTATCTGCATTTGATTTTTTTTTCATTTCGAAACTTAATCTTGCTGGTTTACTTTCGACTGGCTATATTTTTTAATTAAACCATTGATTTATTTTTCTTAATTCTATGGCGATGAATAAATAATCTAGACGCGTATCATTTAACATGATTTTACGTACAAATTTTAAATTTACGCAGACTTATTCCAGTTTTTTTCAACTTTTTCGCAGTTTTATGAATTCCATCTAATATCGAGCTCGAGAGAGAAAGAGAGAGTGAGATAGATAGAGATAGATAGAGAGTACTGTATTTTTAGCGAGATATTTTTAAAAAAATCTTTCTCGATTAATTTATTGAACGATCATGTGAACTGTCTGAAATGTGAACTACAATCTCCTACCACTATCCAATACATTATAAGCAAACTAGAGTAAACTGATCCGATTTTCTACAAATAAGCGAGATTTAATAAAATGTTAAACAGCACAAGTTTAAGCCAGATTAATCGGGCAAGTGAAAAAGAAAAATTTCATTGTGAAAGCTTAATTATAATCCACGTCAGCCGCAAGTGCATTGGCTCTCGCGGGGAATTTCAAAGAATCAACCGTATCGAATAAACAAGCAATTAGAGCAAGAAGAAAAAAGGCATAGATCAAGAGCTTTTTCTCCATTTGCCGAGCTCCTTCTCCAAAGCCAGCCGGCCAGCTGGCCGGAGCGAGGGAGCTGCACACGCGCGGCCATCCCTAGCCATGTCTTTTTTATTTATCCTTGCCAGCTTTTAGCGTTGAACGTCCTCGCCAAGTGTTTCGCGCGTATAAATAAGCATGCCCGGACTTTTTATAAACCGCTCATTCGGAGGCACATAGAGGAGACGAGGCGCGTACGCAGAGCGGCAGGCACGCTCGAAAATAAAATGCTGCTGTGCGAATGGTAGCCAGCCGATTGCGCGCGGCCACCGCTTGGCTATCCTAAAATAAACAGCTATAGTTGCTTGTGAGCGTTATCCCTCTCATTCGACTCTCGAATAAGAGGGAGAACGAGAAATCTCGCCGAAATGCCGGGAAAAAATCATCGAAATCCGTCTCTCGCCTGCAAGCGCATACCAATAGATTGAGTATTTTCTATTTGCAAATAAATAAAGAAGCGGATCAGCAATAGCTATGTTACATGGTTATATTGTCGAAAATTCATCTTAAATTTGTACTTTCACTTTTCTACCTCGACACTATTTTATCAAATCAATTTATTCGAGTAAATTAAAATATTCACAAAAGCATCGGTAAATTTAATTGTGAATTATAATATAAATGAGAAGAGACACTTGAACTTGGCAATAAACTTAGTAGTCAATAAGTCGCACTGTTTATGGTAATTCATGTAAACTATTTTCCCCAGGCCAATAACAGAATAATTATATTATTTATTTATAGTCAACATTTTAGCTATTAGCATAGAAAATACCGAGGTTATATCAATGATACGCATTAAACTTGTATGACTTCTTTATTGATCAAATGCAGCATTCATTGCCATATTGATTTTCTACTCTCT
Organism: Anagyrus pseudococci; assembly: GCA_030522585.1. NCBI lineage: Eukaryota > Metazoa > Arthropoda > Insecta > Hymenoptera > Encyrtidae > Anagyrus > Anagyrus pseudococci. Next base: position 10,951 of record JAPYYQ010000433.1, read on the forward strand.
ATCACGTAAATATCTGTTTACTAGATATATCTATACATTACTATCTATACTAGTTCATCGTCACTGTAATTGCAGTCTATTCATTGTCAAGCAATATCGATTAAAAATAATTTAACTCCATTGCTATTTTAGCGGAAAATCTTTTGCTTCAGACTAATAATTCGAATATTATAATTTATAGTTTGTAGCTTTATTTATTTATAAATGATGATTTTAACCAGCTCCATTATCTGAAAATTCCGCATTTATCAATATAAATCTGCAGAGGCACGGTTTTAATTAAAACTTCAAAACTGCGCGCGTACTATGATATTTTGATAACATGACCAATGTAGTACTTTTAAGTTTGGTAAGAGATCAGAGAAAGAGAGGGAGAGAGAGAAAGAGTTAGCAACAAAAAAATACAGTTCCATCGTTACATAAATAACTCTTGGATTTTCCATGATATATATAATGCGAGCGGGGGAGCTTAGCAGGGTGGCAAAGTAGAAAGGGGCGTATTTGGAGCGTGGATGCCCGAGCCTGTACAGGTACAATGAGGTTAGCTGGGAACAAAATCAATGAGCTCGAGAGCACGACGATCATTTCGCTTTTTATCGCTGCTGTGTCTTGGATTTTGTTTTGCCGTTGAATCCCTGTCGCTCGATGATGTACGCCACTGTCTACTCTCTATTTCCATTTATCTTCCGAAGAGTGCAAATTTTGTTTGTGAAAAAAGACAAAGAAAAGAAAAGAAAAGAAAAGTGAAGAGATTTGCAAAAAAAAAATAATAAGCGAGCAGCCGTTTGGAGTTTGGACTGAGAAGGTGAGCTTGCAAAGCACCAAGCGCTTTATTTCTGGCAAGGGCTGGGAGCCAGCAGCCGACAGCTCCTGGCGGCCAGCTATTTTTGCCGTTCGCGACACTAACAATATAGATGTATACACATCGGCGCAGCGGAGGCAGTTGCACCGGCTAACGAAAACGACGATGACGGCAATGTCATCGGGAAGTTGAGCCCACTGGCGCACATGTCCTGCCCACTAGTGCAGCGACTCGACTAGACATTGCTAAGAGCGGAGATGCCGATACTATAGATCTTGTCATCAACAGCCTGATTCACTGCCACCCCCCTTCTACTCTCCCCTGACTTTTAGCTAGCCACTCGTTAAAGCACACGCCTTTCATAGTCGTAAGGGTAGATTTTCGGTTTTTTCGAATAATCACGTTTATAATCGATATATTGTACGATTATCAATCGCTGCGCTACTGCGGTGAGTGAGTGTGTGAGTAGGAAGAGAAAGAGATAGAGAGAGCTTTTCTGCTTTCTCTGTCCGACAAAATTTAGTTTTATAGACAAACTGCAATGACAATTACGTATTTTAATTAAATATGAAAAACTTTATGAAAAATGTATAAATTTATTAATCAAAAGAATTTTGTCATGGCAGGTTTGTCTGAATCAAAGGTGATTTTAATCTGCAAGTACTACTTTAGCTTCTTATCTAGTACGCACTGGTAATGCTAGACAATTCATATGCCCCATTTACCGCTGGACATAGAACCACTAATATTATTTAATAGTCAGTCATATATGATTTAAAGTTTACAAAGGCTTTGTGATAACTTGACATATTTTTCTGCAAGTATTATTCTCATGATTATATTAAAGAGCTGAAATGTTACTTTGAAAATAATAAATATTTCAAATGTTTACTTAAAAGCTCGTACTAAAAATGTGTACAGCTGGGGCATTTTAATAACGTCAATTTCATCACATCTAGACTAATTTTAAGAATTAAAAATAGTTTAGACGCGTCATCAGAATGATTATGCTTATAAGTATTTTCGTCTAGCTAACTCAAGCTGAATATTTATTTGGTTGCTAAATCTAATTAACGCAGCCATCTCACTGATCAGCCCTAACGCAGCAGAGTTGCCGATTATTATTTGATTTTTCAATGAAACTTTTTATTTTACAAAGAAGAACGCGAATTTAATGAAAAGCTAAAGCCAGAAGAAATTTAACTGGTGCGGTGTAAGTAACGCCCGCAAGACGAACGTGACAAATCTAAAGCTCTGCCAGTTAGCTAGTGCGCGAATTTCCATGCATTAAACGAAGTAGCCACAGAAAAGACGAAAGTACGCGACGCCGTTCGCCACTGGTTAAGAGGATTATTTAATTTTCATAAATTACGAAAGATCGGCGAGGCGTTCAAGCGAACAATCGTCAGGCTTTTCACGAGCAATTTTTGTTAGCAAGCGCGCACTTGGCGATTTCAGCACAGTTTAGTTGAATCAATTTTATTGACTTTTTCTCTCTCTCTCTCTCTCTCTCTTGCAATTTTTTTTCTCTCGCGCCCTATGGATCTTTTAAATAAAAAGCAAACAACTGACCGACTAAATAGCAAATCAGATAAACGGTATACAGGAAAGCAGAAGAGAAGAGCCGCCTCCATCAAACACAGCTAATTACCAGCGTCAGAGACGAAGCAATCTTTCGCACTGAAGCCACTAATCCGCATTCCAAGTGCAAACTGCCTCCGGCACTTGAGTCCGCCGCCTGCCTAACAAATCTCTTCTTGCCTGCCCACTGCCTGAAGGCTTTCTCTCTCTCCCTCTCTCATACCAGAGCTATGCTGTTATAAATCAATTGAACGCTCATGATGCTGATGATGATTATGACAATCTTATTATTCAATTATTTAGCTACAAGTGATATTAAAATATTTTAAATACAAAATATTAATTAATATAGTAACAAATTAAGGTTATTTAAAAAACGCCGGATAATAGCGGCAAGAAAAAAAATTTCATCATAGAGTTTTTGTTAAGCGGACCATTTCTCCGTTTATTTTTTATTAAAAATTTTGAACAATTTGAATTCCAAGACAACAATTTGATGGGCCGTCTCACTCTTTTTTTTTTTTTTAATTGAATGTCATTTTCGGGGCATTGTTAAAACGAGTTGACCTTTGTCTGTAGGCTCTGATTATAAAGTAGCCATTAAGACGATTAACCTTGTCCAAATGACCAATACGCGTGCAGAAACTATAAATTTCTTAATCTTTGTTGGTAAAAATAAACTCATTCTTACGTGCAGCTCGTGGATGAAATTTTTTAACGCTGGTTTAATTTTAATTTATTTTCCACTGCAAGCCCAGGCATTTTCTTATATTTTTATTTTTTTTTATTTTCATTTCATTGAGTTATAATCTGAATGAAAGATTGTCGGGCAAGCGAGTATACGTAAAATAACAACAGCAGGCAGCAGTAGCGCTAGTAAATTATTGCATCAGGACAAATAAAACGATTGTCTTCTAATACCTTCCACTCGTTGCCTTTACAAGGAAAAATAACATTTTAGCAAAGTGTCATTTGAACAATTATTTAGGACGAATTAATTGTAGCAAGCCAGCAGAAGCAAGCCAGCTCGTTAATTATCAGGGAAATTAATAAGACAGGTGGAGCTGACGACGAGTGGAGAGAGAGAGAGAGAGAGCAGGGTTGAAAGGGCCAGGGGAGTCAAATATGATAGACTATATCGTTAGAAGTAGCCAATTATAGTAATAATAAGAATAAAGTGACAATGAAAAATTAAAAAGCGCGATCTTCCCTGGTCTGCGCTTGTGCGCTTCTCTGACTGCGCGAGACGAGTTGTTTGCTCGGATGAATGTTAAATAAATAGCAAAGGAATAAGAGTAAGCGATGAGAAGAGAGTGAGCTTTCCGAGTAGCTAAGCGAGCTGAATAGCCATGGCTCTTCCGTAGCCTCAAGACTAGCCCTCCAGGCCCAGCGTTTTCAAACTTTAGCAGCTATAACTTGCTGGTTGTTTCCTTCTTCTTGCTGTGTGCGATTCGGCGAGAGAGTAACGCGCTAACCTTGGCAAGGCACGAATTGTTTTGCAAAGAGGACTCGGCTTTTCTCGAAACATTGCCATTGCTAGCTGCTGCTAGCGTTTTCCTATCGACTGCAGAGCCGGCGACCTTGTCTCTTCAGCACGCGCCGCAAACTTTAATGCGCCGCTGGTACACAGAGGACAGAATTGTCGAATGCAAAAGCGGAAGGTCTCTTGTATTTTACCAACGACTGCTCGCATCTTTCTTTTCTTCTTCATCTTTTCTCACCAATTGCTTAAATTTGCCAATTCCCTGACTTATGCCGTAGAGTATGATCTGCGGCCACGTGTTATATCGTACAGTGGGGGGGGGGGGGTCGGCAGCCGCAGCCCCGAGCTTCGGCATAGCCGCTCTAAATAAACGCAATGAAGCTGACAGTAGCCGAGAAGATAAGCAGTCAAGCACAACTGGTTATTAGCTATCTAGCTAGCTAGCCGGCCAGACAGCCAGTCAGCCGAGACTCATCAGGCGCACAGGTCACTCTAGCTATATAATAGCCAAGCCCCCCCAAGCATATACTACCTACTACGAGTTTGCACCTTTTAGCTTGTGTACCATCAAGCTTTTAACTTTTCAGCCTTGGAGCCGTCTTCAAGCTGCTATTTATCGCTCGCCTCTAGAAAGCCCTCGTAATTTACGTTTTAATCCGATATGCCGATCATAAAATTACTCAAATTTTAAAGTAATGCTGCAGCCCGCTCAGCTGCCAGCCCAGGCCAGATATGTATATATAACACACAAGTACCTCAAGAGCTCCAGTCCTTCTTCGCTCCTCCTTCTTGTCACACTCTTTACTTGCTGACGAAAAAAAAAGAGAGGAGCGATGCTGTTGGAGCTGCTGTACTGCTGCTGCTCCTGGCAGTAGCGGTACGCTTTGACTCACTTTTAGCTGAGCGCCTTGGTAGCGCCCGAGCTCCTCTTCCGGCTGTTCGGGCGGCTTGCCAAGCTTCAGCTCGGCCGGTCTTCTCGCAACTTATTGCTCCGCTCGAATCAATACTACCGAGCTAGTCTTCCTCCCGACTCTTTGACAAGCAGCCTGCAAGTAGATTTTTTGCCGGCTCTATTTCATATGCTCCCCCAAATACGGGGAGCCCCCTAACATTTGTTCTTCCCTTATCTTGTCTCAAAATCCAAACATACTAATTAAATATTTTATTGTGGCCTATGTTTTACATCAGCTCGAATGATTATTTTTACTCTATGCAAACCTCTCTTCATCTTTCCTTTTTCTTTTCCTCTCTCCCTCCCCCGTCAGGGCCAACATCAACCCCTGTCTAAATAAGACTAGAAACTCTATGCAGTCTCGACGAGACGGGCTTTATTGTGCAGCCTTCCTGCACAAGTGGATTTTCAATAAGCACTTTCCAAACTGCAGGCAGGAGAAGTTAACGCGGCAGGTCCCCTACTCGTGTCAACTTCATTAAAAGCAGCCTCATGTTCGACTCGTAAAAGTCGTATTCCCGTTCATTTGCTTGTCGAATTAATCTTAATAATAATAATGGAAAAGTATTAATTGTTTAAAAGAATTTTAAAAATCTTTAAATTAAAAAAAATAAATCAAAACTCTTTTTTCTGTTACAGATTCCTTGTTAAGAAGTTATCAAGATTGTTGAAGGTGAGAAAATGATCCTATTCAATCTTTAATATGTTAATAAATAATTCTTAGTATTTCTTTAAAAAATAAACTCGTTCCCGTCGAAGCTTTCCTAAAAATGCTTGAAGAAAATGAAAATTTTAAAATTCCAAACGCGAAAACTTATTAGTTAATGAGTTAAATAATTATAGACAGTCAAACGTGCAATCCATTCATCCCCTCCTACCCCCCTCCTTCTGTGACAAACAAATAGACAGACAGACACAAATGCTAGGGTACAGCCCAACAACTTACAAAGGGGCGCATATCGTTAGCTTAATAATATCATTATCTAAATCGCTGAGCAAGTAATTTTAGCAATGGGAATGGATAAGCGCGAGAGATGGCTGAGAAAGTTGAGTGAAAAAAATGATGACAATTTCGTTGAAGCGGTTGAGTAGTCGCGGGTAATGGAGACGACGATGATCATCGACGACAAGCTTGAAGCCTAAGCGAGAAAAGAAGAGCGGCGTCGAAGGGGGGGGGGGGCAGCCCCCCTCCGTTAATTACGCCAGCCGCTAAAGATCCTTGGCTCGGTGGCACGTCCACAGCCACGGCCGAGCAACTTTCGTTGGCCTTGCTGTAAGGTCAAGGCAGAGAGCAACTGCCTCCACGTCATCGGCGAGGGCTATTGCATCTCGCCTCGCGCCCGCACGTCTCGATTCGTTGAGGTAATCTGTCAAGTCGATCGCGATCTGACGGATAAAAAAGAAAAAGTCGGCTCACGCCAAGGGGATGCTGCTGCAGCTGCTTTTACACTTGGCGCGCACAGCAGCTCTGCTCCGCTCGAATGAAAATTCCCTTAGGTTTGAGGCCTCGCCGAGACTTTCTGCAGCCTACAAATGACCTTGACTCGCACCAGGCATACACGCCTCTTTCTCGCTCGCACGCACGCCTTCTCATTAACGCTCACTTTCATTTTTTTTTTTTCATGCACGCCTTCTTTTTCATCGTAACATCGCGCGCATTAGCTGAATAATAAATTTCGATGTCGCCAATACACCCAGAGACAGAGTACTTGATGCGCTGATAAAGCTCTAATCATCGTTATGATTTTAAACGAATAGCAAGCCAAAGTGCACTCTCACTGAGGTTTAAAATTGCATATTTTCTCCAATAAATAGACAGTAGAATTAAACTAACAATTTATCATTCTCAAGAATCCTTAGCCCGTGAATCCTCAATTTACCATTAGACTAAGCAGAAGAAAGTTTTGCAAGGTTGCATTGCTTTGCTGCAATCTTAAAGACAAGATAGAAAGTTCGGTGATACTGTTATAACACGGGCTGTGGTAATCAAAATCAAGTTAATCGCAAGGCTCTGTTCGCCTTTGATGTATTAAATGATAGGCATTCTATCGTTATTGCAAATCTATGATCTATTAAATGGGCTAGCTTAATCAAAATCTTATTCAAGTCAAGTTGTATAATAGTTTAAGTGTATTATTCCGTTCTCTTGTTCACTTGAATAATTCTCCGAAAAGTCTATACCGTTTACCCAATGCGGTAAACTAACTGCCTGAAATCCGAGCGGCCCGACGAATCGCTGTCTGTGAGGAACGGGAAAAGTGCCGTCGTCGAGCGTAAGCCGAGTACAAGTGCAAGGCTGCAGCAGGCATGTGCAGATAGAAATAAGAGAGAGAGAGGCTAACCACCGTTGTCAACGAACTATCGGCGATTGAAAAGTTTAAATGTCAAAGAAAGCGCTAGTAGCAGTGCGCAGTCATCTGGTAGGGCTAACAATACCATTCGCAAATAAATAACAATAATAATAATCATAAAAGTTGCGATCATTCGAGTAGAGTGAAGAAGTAGGGGCTCGAGGACAATTCAAAGGAAACCCGTTACACGTGCAAACGGGATAAAGTAGACGCTTCCGTATTCGTCTTGTCTGAATAATTGTTTAAAGAGCTCGAGTTTCACCGGCTCTCCTCGTTGCACTGGACAAATTCCACGAATTCGACTTTCTGCCTGATGCATTGTCTTGCAATTATCTCTCTGCTCGTACACGTCCAAGCTCATTGCCGCAACGAGAAGAGCGATTTTTTTATACCCAACTCCTTCCATCTCGTCTACCTGTGCCATTAATTTCATACAACGCCACCCCGAATACGGAATAAATCAAGACAGATGAAAATAAAGGAAAAAAGAAAGGAAGAACTGTAGAGCAGTAGAGTTCGAGGGAGGGAATTTTGCATGCTAGTATAGCGCGCTTAATGATGAGCTTTGAAATGCAAATGCTGAATAATAAATTGCAGATTGATAGAAATTTTAAGGTCGTCGCTCCCTTGAACGGGAGCATTGCTAGCCGTGTAGTAGGAATAATAGCGGCGGCAGTGTCGCTCTCGCTACTGCTGCTTCCTGATCAGATCTCGGGCCGTGTAACGAGCGTGTATATATACCGTTGACACGATGCGCGCGCGAGCGAGCACATACCACTTGCACCTACCTCCTTACGTAAGCGCGCTGGCCTGCATTATTCAATAATGCATCTCTCAAGGTTTCCGCGTTACGTTCGTTCTGCACGGCCGCTCCGGAACGCACGGGCGCGCTCGTCCTCTATATACCAGCACTTATTGTTACAACTCACACCGAGCAGATTTCTTCTTCGTTATTTTCATCCGCAGACAGGCTCTAGATGGGCCTGCTCCTCCTCCTACGGCACTTTATTCTCCAATATGTCATTCGATATATTCCACGATAAGTAGCTTAAATTCAAGTATCGAGGGATACTTTTGTGAAAGAGCTCGTTGTTCTTTGCTTTCTTATAGACATCGCGTGCGGAAAATCCTGAGCTTGAGTTACTTACATAACGGGCTTGAGAGAAAATTGATTATAATTTAACGGTTACATTGGCTGCTATACTTCTTTCAGTCATCGATGATTCTACAGAATACAGAAATACGTAAAGAATTACTGTTATTTGCTCTTTCTCTCTCCTCTCTCTCTCTCTCTCTCTTCCTCTTTCTCCAACAGTCCACTGCTGTTACTATTTGATTAGCTGAAAGCTTTATTTACCCTGCCGACTACAAGTAAATCCAGCGTGTTTGCTCACGACTTGACTTATTACATCTGTTTCTTGTTCCTATTTAAATGCCTGGGAGCCGCAAGATTAGTCCAAATTACTCTTGTTCAATCAGCTGTTTACTCGCTACATTTCATTTGGCTAATTTTAATCGAGGAAACTCAGCCTACTCGCTTTTGTTTTTTATTTCAATTTTTTCAACCCGCTCAAACTGCAAATTTATTTGTCAGGAATTTCAATGTTCACATCAACAACTTCCTACACACTTGCTTCTCAGCCATTTATTCAAAACAATATTTTCGGCCAAATGATTTTGACCTCAGCCAGAAAATAAAGGAAGCATATGTATTACGTAACCATAATAATAGCTACGCCAGTTTCAGTCGATTTTATTATTTTTCTTACCGAATGTCTGCATTGCGATTATCAGCAAAACAGTATTACTACACTTGGAAACACTATTATTAGGGTCCGCAGCCAAATCAAAGCAGACAGGTATTCCTTTTTTTTAGCTACAAGAGAAAAACCGTCTGACTTTAGCCTCATATTAAATAAAATAAAACATGGACACTATCGCAAATGTTATATAATCGCGTCTCATGTATACATGATTATAATATGAACTGCATTAAAGACAACGTCACTTTCCCGTGTTTATTTTTATACCTATTTCGCAACTGCTTTTTCGCTCATTCATTTCTCTTTACCCTTGAATTTCCAGACTTTATGTTATATTTGTCTATAATGTTGATTTTCATTTTGTTTTTTTTTTACCACATTCCAACGTTTTTACGTGGACAATTTTTAATTAATTTCAGCTGAATTTTATTTAAAACTATTAAATTATGTGTAAAAGTGAACAAAATTTGTAAAATTTATATCGTTTTTCGAAGGCAAATTAAAATATTCATACCAAAGTACTCAAAATAAATAAAATAAAAAATTTTAAAATTAAACTTCATTTCATCGGTTTTAAAATTTATTTATTTTTTATTCAAGTTTGTATTTATTTTTAATTTATATTTAAAAGAAATTTAAATAGACGTACGTATCCATACATAGTTACGCGCAGACAGAATAGCAAGCGCGCGCACATACATACACTCACAGATAAATACATGCATACATAGAAACATACTTCCAAAAATAATCCGCTTCTCTAGGCACAGCTCTTTTTTTTTACATAAGGTTATTAAAGCCGATGCGCAAAGTCGCTCGAATTGATTTTCCGGGCAAATTGTCTTATACACCCAGACGCCTGTTTCGCGCATTATTACACACGGGGTAGATTATATTTTTACGTAAGCACATTTCCAACATAATCCAAGTTAAAAAAAGCCTTTAAATGAATCGACAGTTTCTACGTGCATAGAAAGTTACGATAAAATGTGGACAGAGGAGGGGAGCAAGAAAGAGAGAGGGAGAGTGGCAATCGATACAACTTGATGTCGTGACATGTTGTATGTACGTACGTCCTACTCTTTCTCTCTCTCTCTCTTTCACTCTCTCTTACTCACACACACAGACCATCAATGATTGAAATCGTCTAAATCCCAATTTCTAATCAGACTGGTTTAAAATATCCAATTTGCTATTTTTATCATCAAGTCATAGGAAGTGCAGAGTAGAAAGTAAACTACAGAGCTAATTAGGACGCTCATTGGTATTCCCGCCATTTGTACGTCTGTAGAGCTGCAGTGAAAAAAGCTGTTGCTACGTGGATTGCCTTCGTTTTTAAACGAGCGCTAATTTTCAAATGTGGCGAAAAAGCATAAAGTTATACTCATATTTTATTTAAGATTCATTTTACGCGCAATGCTCGTAGTTGATAATCTTTGCTGTTTTATAGATTTTTCGTATAATCTTGTATAAAACTTTCCCGGAAAAGCGCCAATTGATAAAGATTAGGCGAATTTCTTTAGAGTAGGTAAGAAGACGGAGCGTTTATCGAGATTTTTTTTCTAAACTCTAGCTAAAGCTGCAATAATGAAGCTAACATACAGTTCTCCTTGTCTCCATCAAACCGGCCTCATTAGATCCATACTCTATCAAACAATCGGTAAAGCACTTAATTACTGTCCTAAGGCAAACAAAGGAACATAGAGATGATGGTATAAAATCGCTCGTTACCCCTGCCATTTCACTTTTGTGATCCGTTCTTTTCTTCTCTTTTTGCATTAAATAGCTCTCTCTCTCTTTACCTTTACCTCTACCTCTACCCTTACATCTCTCTGTAAACAATTTACGCGTCGTGATAATGTAATTATTATACAAAGAGGAGAGGTGCGCGTGTGTTACCGAAATGAAAAAAAAAAAAAAAATGAGAAAAAGACTCACTGCGCACCATGTCTGCTTGAGGATGTTCTCGCAGCCACGTACGCGCCTGTGCATGCCCTTATACGAATTAAACTATTTAAGCCGCGGTCTACGTGGTTTGCCTTTTTATATTCGCATACACCTACTCGACAATCGCAAGTTAATCTTTTGGCTCGGCTTTATATATTTAGCCCGTGATAGCTCATCGCTCTTAGCTTAGGCTCGACAGCCCGTAAAACCGTGCCCAATTATAGCAGAATGTACATGTAAATATCAAAGTAGCAAGCTTTATTCAAAGCCCTGGAAATTATTGCCTCGCAAAATTTCCCTTTTTTTCATCCAATGTCATTGCGATCTATATTTCGGCAACGTACAGTGAAACCGCGAGGCAGCTTCAATTAATAGCCGGCTATACTTCCTTATCGCTTTTCTCTCCCTCTCTCTTTTCTCTCAAGCCATTCGGCACAGGCAGGCCAGCTGTGTGCGAATACACAATGATTGGCGCGCGGGTCACGTGTCGGGGCGCCTTGCATATCGATTGCTCGCCGCGCGCGCCGAGCAGCCTGCGAGCCCGAGTAACCCCCTTTGCCGCGTAACCTTACTCGGCCAGCTCTCCTCCTCCTCCTCCCCCGGTACACAGACACACACCTCCACTCCGAGCACCCAGTCAGCCTTACCACCCTCGCTTCTCGGGCCGCGCGTTTTCGCTGAGACTGAAAATAAGCGCGTAGGCGCCTTGGCCCTCGCGCGCGGCCACACTTTTCCCCGGCGCAGCCCCCTCCTCCAGCTCCTCCTTCCAGCCACCCTCTTCCACGCCGCGGCTTGGAGGAGCTGGAGCAGGCGAGGCTGTATACAAGTAGGCAAAGGAAAGGAGGAAGGGCGGCCGGGGGGGGGAGGAGGGGCTGGACTGAGAAATATGGAGGTGGGCGCGAAGGGAGGGGTGTCGCGCGGCGGGAGGGGGTGAAACGTCTGCCGAGGAGTAAGGCGGCGCGAGCGGGACGGCTAGTGGAGGATGGCCTTAAAGCGCTGCACGGTCAGCACCTTGAACTGTACGACAATGAACTGCATCTCGCTAATGACATGCTGCTGAGCGACACATGCGCGCACGGGAGCGTACAACAAATGACAAGGGCCGGGGAAAAAAGAATGGAAGCGAGCTGAAATGCGGAGCGGCAGCGCGCCGCTTCCCTGCCGGCAGGGGAGCTCGCGAATGCGAGAAGAAACGAGTCGTCATCGGGGAAAAGCTTACAGCGCGAGTCAGCGAGCTGGAAGCCAAAGTCGCTGAATTGGAGCGGCAGTTGGAGGAAACGCGCGAATAGCCCGAGACCATCGGCCGACTTTCAGCCTTACTACCTATATCTATCCGATTGTATATACACACACATTCAGGCCCTTAATGGAAGCTCGCTATCAGCTACAATCTTCAATGGACACGTTGAATCGAGCACCGGCGGTCGTCTGTCTTTAATCAAATCCTCCCACTCCTCCTCCTCTTTCCCCTGTATTCTACAAGGGTATACTTAGTTTGGCAGTTTAGGCATTGATCGTACTTGTAAAATTAATTTTTTTTTCTTTTTTTTCTTGAGCCCGAGATTAGAGGACAAATGTTTGGCCTAATAGAGCTTTCGTTGAGCTTGTGCAGTAGGCTCGATCGATAGCATTTATTTATAGACGAAAGAAGCATCGTAGACGTGCTTAAGTAGTTGTCTATTACACACCGACTTTCGACCATGTTGATGACGACGCTGCTGTTGCTGCTGCTTTCTTGCGACGCTTATTCAAACTACGATAAAAAATTTTACGAAAAATATTAAAACTTACTTCCACATAACTTTCTGTGATAAAGCATAACGTTAAAGGCGAAACGAATAAAAGTCTCGTAATGAGCTAATTAGGATGAAAAATCGACGAACCTTTACTGAATTGCTCTATGATAACTCATAGTTGCTGATAGACGACGACGATGACGATGACGACGACGACAACAACATTCTATCCTTTGTTTCCTCGCGGTCAAAGCTGCCTGGCGGAATTGACAAATAGTATTAGCTTTGATTAGCCTTTTTCAAAAGAAAAGGAAAGAAAAAGAGTAGTAGTCTGTTGGGAGAAAATGTGTATAGAGATTGGGTAGAGCAAGCAGAAAAAAAAAGTTATGTCCACACATGCTATTGGCAGTAAAAAGTCCTCTTCTATTCGGCCGACCTTAATCTCCCCTTCTTCAACCTCAGTCCTTTTTCATTACACGTCTAAAAAACTTTCATGAAGTTTCTTCTTCTGTTTAAGAAAACCTTTGAAGGATGAAGAAAAAGCTATTATTAGAGTTTGAAAATAAATTATTTATTTTTATTCTTCAAGCCTTTTAAAACCATACTTTTATTGATGATTACGAGCGCGTGATCATTTCTAACGTATATACCTTTCTCGAATTCCAATGACCCACTTACAACTGTTTTTTCTTTTCTTTTTTCTCCCCATCTTTTACAGATCTGATCAAGGCGGCGACTCGAAGGGCCCTCGTACGCCGAGCAAACGACATAGATCGACGAGGCCGTGGACGGAGGCCAGTTGCCCTCGGCACCGCTGCGCTAAGCAGATGCAAATAAAAGAGTAGCAAGAGTCTGGGCACAAAGTAGCGAGAGCAGGAGGAGCAGGAGGAGCGCCAGGAGCAATAATAATCGAACAAGAGGAGAAAATTGGGGGAAAAGTGCGAGTAACAATCGGCTAAGCTTCGGAGGGGCCCAGAGGAAATACCGCGTCTGAGCTGGCAGAACGGCGAAGCCCGGTGCAGCGCACACGCCGGTTATCCGGGCGCTCGGGCGTGCGCGCAACCAGCCCTGGCGCCGGCTCTTCCCAGATCGCGCACCGCATCCTCGTCCTCGCTCTCCTCCTACTTCCCTCCTCGTTGTCGGTTGACCGAGAGCCACCGGGCCACCTGCGAAGCTTCAGCCTCTCTGAGGAGCATCAACGCCCGGAGCCAGTGGGTGCCGAGTTGAAGGGCAACCGGCGCCTCCTAATACTCCTCCCCGGCAGCTCGACATTGTCGTCGTCGTCGTCGCCGCTGCCACCGCCACCGCCGCCGTCGGGGCAGCTGAGGCTGATATCGCCAGGACCGCCACTAGCCTCGAGGCTTTCACCAAAATCGCCGGAGCCTCATCAGCAGCGCGATGAGCTCCCAACCTCCTCTGGCTCCGCTGCTGCTGTTGCTGCTCAAGCCCCCGGCAGATATAACGCCTGCCACGAGGATACGACTAGCCTGCTCTTTCGTTACTTAGAGGTACGCACTGCTTTCTCCCAGTCGAGCATACACAAATATATCGAAAATTGAGGGGTTAATTTAAAGGGCTTTGCTGTTGACAGGGCCGAGCATCGAGGGAAGCGCGAGTGCGATCGGGAAAGCTCGATGGACAGACAAAGGCTGTAAAGTCTGGGCTGGCGGGTACGACACGCACCCGTCGCGAGGTGCGGAGCATGCCGAAATCGGCTCAAGACCAACCACCTGCCACTGGAATCAGCAGCAGCAGCAGCAGTCGCGGCCAAAGTAGCAACAGCATTAGCAGCAGTAGCAGCAGTAGCAATAGCGCCGAGGGCGTCAAGCAAAGGGAGCTGCTGCTGCCGGAGCAGCCGAGCGAACGCCGGAAGAAAGCGGACAAATCGAGCGAGGCCCATCGACTCGCCATGTCCTTGTCGGACGTCTCGACGGCAGCGGCAGTGGTAGCGGCAAACACGGCCCCGGCGACGACGACTACGACGACAACGACCACGACGACGACGAGTACGCCAACGACGGTGACGCTGACGAGCGCCGGGCTTGTTGGCCTCAACGACACCAGGCTCGCCGGCAATCAAACTTCCGACCAAGTCGAGCACGAGATCGATGTTACTAGGTAAGTGCAGCAGCGAAATTAGATCGATGCCCCGACGACGAGGGAAAATAATATGCGAATTGTCCTCCTCCTCCTCCTCGTCGTTTATATTAAATTGTCTGTGATATGCACGTAAATAAATAAATGTTCCAGAGCAATAGTACTGGGCTGCATACTCGGCTCGATAATAGCAACTGCAGTGTTTGGTAACCTGCTGGTTATGGTCTCTGTAATCCGTCACCGCAAGCTCCGCATAATAACAAACTACTTCGTCGTATCTCTGGCGCTGGCCGACATGCTCGTCGCCATGTTCGCCATGACGTTCAACGCGAGCGTCCAGATAACCGGTCGCTGGCTCTTCGGCTACTTCATGTGCGACGTCTGGAATTCCCTCGATGTCTACTTTAGCACGAGCTCGATCCTCCACCTCATGTTCATTTCGGTCGACCGCTACTACGCCATCGTCAAGCCCCTTCGCTATCCGGTCAGCATAACCAAACGCGTCGTCATCTACATGCTCCTCGTCTGCTGGCTCTCCCCCGCCATCATCTCCTTCGTGCCCATTTTCAACGGCTGGTACACGACCGAGGAGAACGACCGCTTCCGACACGCCCACCCCGACGAGTGCATGTTCAGGGTTCGTATTGTATCTTATTCGTACTCTCATTTTTATCTTTATTTATAATTTCATTGTGGATTTTCTCTTGGCATCTTAGGTGAACAAAGGCTATGCGATACTCTCATCCAGTATATCCTTCTGGATACCCTGCACCATAATGACACTCACGTACTTGGCAATATTTTTCGAAGCAAATCGCCAGGAGAAGCAGATGCACTTGCGCATGGGAAATGCCATGCTACTGAGTCACCGGCCCAGCAGAGATAACGTCAACGGCGAGATCAACAGTGGCGGCGGCTCGTCGAAAACCCTCACGCTGAACGAAGTGAGAAATGTACATTATTCACTTGACACCGGCCCTACTCTAACATTTCTTTCTTCCAAACTTTCAAACACTCGTCTCTTGCTTTCATAAATTTTTCAAATAAACGTAGCTGGGAACAATAATAACGACAAAAGTAATGCGCGAGTAGAGTAGAGCTAGATGCAAAGAGGGTAGTGCGCGTGGCTGGGTGTGTGTACGCAAGTTGCGGAGGAGAGTAGAAAAAGAAACCGATGAATGTTGCCAGGTGAGCGGCGCCGCGGATCATCTTCACACGCCGACCAAGGACAAGAACATAATGAAAATGAAGCGGGAGCACAAGGCCGCGCGCACCCTCGGCATCATCATGGGCACGTTCATCCTGTGCTGGCTGCCGTTCTTCATCTGGTACGTGACGACCTCGCTCTGCGGCCCGGAGCTCTGTCCTTGTCCGGACATCGTGGTGTCGCTGCTCTTTTGGATCGGATACACCAACTCGGCGCTGAACCCGCTGATTTACGCGTACTTTAACCGCGACTTCCGGGAGGCCTTTAAAAATACCCTTCAGTGCGCCTTTTGCTCCTTGTGCCGGCGCGAGCCCTCGGACCTCGAAGCTCTCGAGTGCCGCAGGTCGTCGATCAGGTGAGAGATAAGGTGCTTGTTCCCGCCATTCTTATTGCTTTATTATAAGTATTTATAAATATCTCTTGTGAGTGAGAGAAGGAGGAGGCGCACTTGTTGCCCCCGTCGCCGGCTCCTCCTTCTCCTTTTATTTATTCGCTACGCCTTCGACACGCTGGACCGGGCTTATCTGCTATTATAATCAGCCTCGGCATACTCTTGCTTGCAACTCCAGCTTTTATTATATGCATTTGCTCCAAGTATCTCTAGCATTTCTACATCATATAAACGACACGCACGCGCGCACGCAGGCAAAGGCACGCAGCGGTTTACATAAATTTGCTAAGCTAAGCTGCTGAGAGCGAAAGAGAGAGAAAGAGAGAGAGAGAGCGAGAGCGAAAGAAAGAAAGAGAGTGAGAGAGCGCAAGGGGCACGCTTAACAGTTGCAGTTGCAAGTGTGGAATTAGAGAAGGAAAAAAACGATTGATCATATCGTGTCTTTCTTCTTTTCACAAGATGGTGTTGCAGGTACGACCGCACCAAGAGCATATACTCGGAGACTTACGTGAAGCACAATGACCGCCGTACGTCCAGCGACTTTGGCAGCAGTCTCTGAGACGAGACGAAATTTAGGTTCTAAGTTTAAAACCTAGCCAAAAATCAACCAGGCTAGCCCTACTCCGTTAGCCAACTCCTTCTCTACGTCGCCGCCGCCGCCGCCGCCGAGACCGACGCCGTTCCTCATTGGCAGCTGTCACCTGCCTGCAGCCTGCCCTCGCCGTCGTCGTCGTCGTCGTCGTCGCCTGCCTATCGGTTATTTCCAATTGACGCCGCCAGTTTTCCTCTTCTATTATATCTACCTTAATCGGCGATCGGCAGGAACCCTGTGCTTGGCTCTGCGCTCGATCTGGAAAGCCACAGTGCCTGCAAGCCAACGAGCCAACTTTTCTTTTGCCCCAGCCCAGCCACTCGTCGCATCGCCTCTATACTCTGTCAACTTGTACTCCTCCTCCTCCTCCTGGTTATCCTTCACCTCTACATCGTCATTATCATCGTCGTCATCGTCGTCATAATCGCATCGCTGTATTATCTGCCTTGTTCATATTTACATATCACTACCTCGTCCGTGTAGTGAAAGCAACAAAAGCAACAGCAGCAATATAAGCAGCAGCAGCAGCAGCAGTATACTGTAGTGCACTGCAGACGTAGCTCGTGTGCAATTTTTCTCCGGCAGGTTTGTAACCACGAATTGCCAAAGCTAGCTTGTAAGCGTCGCGTCGTCGTACACGTGAAACCCGATAAAATTGAAAAAAAGTCGTCGAAGAAGAGTGTACGAAGGAGAGATTGTGAAATTAAGCAAAAAAGAAAAATGATTTCTGGCCGCCGCGTTTGGTGCCGAGCCAATCACAACAAGAGAGAGCACTGTTTGTCCAAACGTTTTTAGTTGAGCTTCGCTATAGACCCGCCGCGTCCGAAATAGACATCGGCGCAACATAATACGTGCAAATTCGAAGCGCGGCTCCGTCGGGCTTGCAGCCCTAATCGTCCTAATTCTCCAGAAAGCAGCAGCAGCAAGCAGCCCACGATAGCTCGACACGTTCTCTATGCCTTTTTTATTCCGAGGAGTTTTTCTTAATTTTTTTATTTATTTATTTATTCATTTTTTTTCAGTCAATGTCGTATAGTCCTCGAGTACAGTGTCAAGCCTGTTTCCCTTCAAAGCATCAAAAATGTATAATAGTTGCGCTGTTATTTCAACTTTTGCCTTTTCTTCTTTTGCTTTACATAAAATCGCTCTCTTTCAATTTGTTCGCACAATACCTCCGCGTCGCTGGCCTCCCCTCTCTCTCTCTCTCTCTTTTTATCTACGTCTATTTACCGTTATAATCTCCGGGCCGAGATGAAAGAGGTAAAACATAGCTCGTGGCTGGGGCTTAGCATCGGTCTTATTGAAATATGGGGAAAATTGTTGATTTGCCAAGTAGCCAAGATGAGGGTTGAACGTGTCGGGCTGGTCAGGAGGAAATAATTCTGAGCTTGCCTTCACTTCGTTAACAAGAGTGCAACTAACTTGAGTGGTCTTCTAGGGTCGCGTCAAAAGCAATGCCAAAAGTTGAGCCAACTTGGAAAAAGCTCATCTTCAGCACGCTTTTAGCCGATAACAAACACCCGCCATAGCGATAGATTTATGCCTATGATTTAAATGATTGATCGATTCGTACGTGTAAATTAATGAATAACTGTGCAAAAGCGCCGTTGCGTGCGAGACGCGCAATGCTCGCTAACTCTCGAAGCAATAAATACACACACACATATATATATATATAGATATATATGTATATAAGCCAGAGAGACATGAGGGCTGATGTACAACGGGCTCCGTGGACAGGGGCTTTTACAAGAGGGAGAGAGAGAGAGAGAGTATCAATGCATACGCCACGCATTCTCCACGTACTCGATATTAACTTTGCAAATGCATGATTATTAAATTCAGCTAAAATTCAACTCTGAGGAAAGTTTTAGCAGGCGCTAGTTAAATAAATTCTAAAGTCTGATATTACTTTCAAACTTGCACGTAAATACGCTTATACGCGAGAAATAGAAGAAATTTAAAGATTAATAAACGGCGAGAGAGAGAAAGAGAGTAAGAGAGTAATCGCGGTACTTTCGATACACTTTGTTTCAGAAAATCGTTGCAAGTTTGATGTTCATTTTATTATAGTGGCTAATGCGAAAATTTTTACGAGAAATCAAGTTTTGTGAAAGAAATAGTATAGTCTAGCTAATCAATTATTGATTAATTAAGTACGTGTTAGTTTTGTTAATTTTTATGAAAATTATTGTTAAAAATGTTAAATTTTTATTAAATCTTACGTTCGATTTGAAATTTTTAATTGTGCTTTTAATCTTAGTGATATTATTCTGTTTCAAACAGTGATAATACTGTACGTATGATCAGTGCGCGTGTATGTATTTGTATTGCTTAGCTACTAAATAGTAACATAACTGATTGAAAAATATTACGAAATTCAATTGCAATAATGAAACATTTTCATGTCACTCGAATTAAAGCCCATTGTTTTTAAGACACATCAAAATAACAATAAGCAAAAAGCGAGAAAAGAGTTGGCAGATTACCTTATCCGTTATTTTATCAATGTAAAATGTAATCGTGTCAGTAAAATATTCGCATCAGGCTTTCTTCTTCAATAATCGAGTTTATACGAAAAGTGGAAATTCAAGTCTTTCGTAGGATGAAACGTGCCTGTCCGCGGACGAAAACTCGTAAACGAATAGACCAGCATTTCTCCGAGTTTAATAAACTTATTTCTCTGCTATTCAACAACAATGATAATGAAAGATTTCTTAAAGTCATGACGAAAAGAGCGTGTAGCTCCAACAGAGAAAGAGAGAGAGAGAGAGAGAGAGAAGGAAAGAGGAGAGAGAAAAGGAGGGGAAAAAGTAGTAGCCTGACGTGAAGAATTATACATCTCAGATGACGCTAGAGGCCCACTCTCGATGGATTAGTGTCGTGGATACTATATCAAAACTGTTTAGGAAAAAATCATCATTTTTAGCTGTTGAATCGTTCAACTCGACGGCAATACTTCCAAAATTACCGTTAATTTTCTTTCTGATGTATACCGTTAATTTTTTGTTTTGAATAGCAAATTTTTTTTTTCATCGATGAACCCAACTCGATATATGTTTCAGTAGTTTTAAGAGCAAGTTATCTTTGCGTTGCTTTTATTTAACAACAAAAATTTTATCTATTTTTTTATTAATCCCAAATGACAAAATGTGTAACTGTGTAAATATATTGTATGTAAATACCAAGTATGTACATGATATTTTGAATTAGATATTATAAAAATGTAAATTTTCCTTTAATTTGAATAAATAAATGCATAATTTTAATTATCACATTTTTATTGCTGTTTGCCCTCTCTCTCTCTCTCTCTCTCTCTCTCTTTCTTTCTTTCTTTCTTTCTTTCTTTCTTTCTTTTCTTTCCCAGCAAAGACTTTTATTTATCCGAAGAGTAAATAACGAGGGACTCTTATTGAAAAATAAAACTTGACCTCAAATGTCAGATCTTTCCATTTGTCGGAAAAAGTATTTTTTTCTTTCTCTTTCTCGCCGCAACATTTTAATTATAGCGTTTGAAATAAAAGAGACAGTAAAATAAAACTTAAAAACTGTCAAGTTTACGACCAGGTTTACATAAATAATTTGATCTCAATGAATTGTACAGCATGAAAAAAGATCTGCATATCGGACATGTAATATTACATATGTATATGTATATATAGGCAGAGACATGTATAATTTTAATGTGTAGATACGTGTTTGTAATGGATTTGAAAATTCAACTGTACTGATTTGTAGTTATCAAGAGAGATCGTCACTGATAAAAAAATAAAAATAAAAAAAAAACAAAAAAAAGTCTCTTCGAAGCTTTGTAATCCGAAATGCTGTGTCCGAGGTATATTTCCCGGATAGAATGAAAGGAAAAATGTGTATTCATTCTGTGTGTGATGAGTGAAAACGCGATGAAATATAAAATAAGAATATGATTTCGACCTATATAAAATGCATACAACACTCGTCTAGCTGTATAAACCTCGCTCGACACACAAACGAATTAAACGCCTCTTTTGTACTTGCAAACAAGTGAAAAATAATGAAATCGTCAAATCCCCCGCGAATTCTCAGCTTTCAAGCTCGGCATCAAGCGATTAAGCAGGACCTCAAAAAAAATTAAACGACAAAATATTAGTGAAAAAATAACAATAAAAAAACCATTAATTTAAACATTTACTAAACGTTCGAGGCTAAAGAGAATCTATGCATGTACATAACTACTAACGAAGCAATAATTTGAAGCGTTGTTGCAACAGTTGCAATTCTCGTCGGTGTACATTTGTATGTACATTATAAACAAAAGTTTACAAGTATACTGTAAGCAATTATCGATGTATATTCCATTTTGTATACGAAACAAAATAATGAAACAACTGCATAGATATAATAAATAAAATGGAAAATTCCGTTCTGAACGTTGAGTATGCTGTTAAAAAAAAAAACATTCTCGTTGTTGTCGTCGTCGCCGCCGCCGCCGTCATCGTATTTCTCTAAACTTCTTTTTATATTTATTTACTTATTTTTCTCACAACGCTCACATTTTTCGATGGCAACCATACGGACAATCAAATATGGCGATAATAACGAAGGTAAAAATAAAAATAAAGTCGTATTACGTAAAGCGTATTATAACGATCGTCTTATAGATATCGCATATGTTCCCCGAAATGAGAATGTAAAAGGGCGCGTGACATTTATCGTCATTTAGCCAGATGTAAATTTCATCGGATCTGTCAATAACTGTACAAAAAGATAAACGCGCGCGCGCGTGTGTGTGTATTTTTGTTTCTTACTTTAACTTTATAAATGTTGATTTGTCAAAAATCATTTGCTGCTAAGTATAGAAATACGAAAGTGTGAAAAATCAAACGAGATGCGGATGCAATTGCGACATAAAAATTGTTTGCTTGTTGTTTTGTCAAGAAAAAAAAGAATAGATATTGATTTTATATGTATGAAGAAAACTTAATGATCAGGTACAGCGTGCTCATTTAGTATTACGCATGCGTCACTTTTGAGAAAGAATAATTTTAAAAAATACTTAAATAAATTATTTGACTGATTCTAGTTAGATTTTTTATCTGCAGCAAAGTGGCGAAATGAAATTGACTAAATTCTTATTGTTATGAATGTATAGCTGCAGCAATGAATATTCGACGATTCCGAACGTATATACATACAATCATACCGTGTTGAGTTGTAATTGTTTTAAAAAAAATGCATCTTTAGCAAATGATAAAACGGCCACGTGTTGCAGAATAAAGTTGTGCGACTGATGGTATAGGCTGTCGTGTGGAGGCGCAGGCCACTGGCAGGTTTGCAGGGCATGTCGAACGGCAGCGGCGGCGGCGGGCCTCCCTCCGGCAGAACTAAATGATGAGGGCGTAATTTCGATGTAAGACAAGCTCTGCGAGTTCGAGAGGTAGTGGGCAAGAGGGCAAAGATTATACGTGTAAGAAGCGAGCCAGACGTGTTAAGCTGCAAAACTAGTTAGTCGGCAGCGAGTAAGAGAAAGTTCAAGGGAGCATTATAAACGCGTGAAAAGAGCGCGGGGAGTGTGCTTTCTTATGTTAATTGCGAGCAATGTGTAGAGCCACGTTAATACATATAAGTGCGGTTATTGCGTTGTACAGATAAAAATCAAAATGAAGCTGGCCCCGGGCGGGGAGCCGATGCAGGTGCGTCTTCAGCTATACTGCGGCAGTATTCTGTAATATAATTAATTATATATCTGCGTCACTACTCATTATTATTATTATCATTGTTATTATTGTTATTATTGCGGTTACATCACCAATTGTCAAAGCAACGCATGGTATTATTATAAAAGAGATAAATTCAATGTAAATAGAAAATGTATATGTATAAAAAAAATAATTCGTGAAAATGCAAATCCGTGCATCCCGAGAGCTTGTAACTCGAGATTAGAAAACGAGACGAGTATGCATATACGCAATTCTACTGAGCTCGCCATCGGAAATACGTTATTCTCGAGAAAAACGACGCTTACAGCATAACTCAAGCAGATAACTCGAGACAAGCTAGATTACTCAATTATATTATTATTATTCTAATTTTTTATCATTAAAAATGTTGTTACGATGATTATATTATGGTTATTCGTTTAGTATTAGATCAAGCAATATATTAGTGCAATTATTTATTTATGTTTGTATGCCTAAATGTCCGCTGGTTCTTTTGGTTGTTATTTAAACATAATTGAACAAAGGACAAATAGTTGGATAATAAAATTTGTTTTTTCGAAAAAACAAAAAAAAACAAAAAAAAGTATTTTACTCTTTTTATAATTAATCCCATTTTTGTTTTCATTAACATACATACAGACAGCTGAAATTTAAATATAAAAAATAAAGTAAAACAGTTTTGTATTAATTTTATTTAAAACAATATTTCGCCTTTATTTATACCAAAAAAGATAACACAATTAAAAGTTATACTCTAAACTTTTGTTCTTATACATACATATATATATACAATTAATTTTGTACAAAACTTAAACCTAATTCTACTGTCCAACTTTCTTATACTCTACTTTCACAGTCTCCTCCAATTCTTCTACTGGCTTGGCATCTGCAGCCTTTTCTTCTTGCTGTTCTAGCATAAGTCTTTGTATCTTTGCAACCTCTTCCTTTGCGACAGCCTCAAAATATCCGTTGGTATAATCCCTCACGCGTCTTACGGTCTCCCCCTTTTCCTTCAAGATGGTCTCGATGTTGCGCTCGTGCTTCTCCGATCCAAACCAGCCGAGATTGTCGGCAATGAGATGGTTGTTATGACAGCCGTCGCAGCGGACTATCACGACTCCCCGGTTGTAAGCGAGCTTCGAGATGATTTTGTTGACGTTACGCGTTTGGCACTTTTTGCAAGTGAACTCGAGCTTTAGCTTACCCTGAGATTGCTCGAGGGGTTGTCGAGTATTTTCCGGTGCCTCCGAGGCAGGTTCTAGAGGTGCTTTAGCTGCTCCTAGTTGACCGAGGGTCGTTCGCGAGAAGGCGAAGCCGCTCTGCTGTTGCTGAAACAACAACGACGGCCGGCGTAGACTGCGCATGCTGGTTATGTTGTCTTGCATGCGTTCAAGTGTCATCCGGAGCCCAAGGCTCACTAACCGTCTGTATGGGAACATCCTCTGAAGCTCTTAAAAACTTTATTTCCAAAGATCGTCTACTTACTTATCTTTATAGTATGGCTTTGTTTATTTACTATGGGCTTTACACAACATAACCTAAACTGACTCTCAAATCCACGTGATGTAAGAGTTGGTTCCGATGACGCAATTTACCA
The DNA here is from genome assembly GCA_030522585.1 of Anagyrus pseudococci. NCBI lineage: Eukaryota > Metazoa > Arthropoda > Insecta > Hymenoptera > Encyrtidae > Anagyrus > Anagyrus pseudococci. The sequence goes on from JAPYYQ010000433.1 coordinate 35,149, forward strand.
TTTCCTCCTGCTGTTAATAGCTTGCTGGAAATGTCATTGAATTAGTTAACGTTAATGCGGATCAATGAAATAACACTGCGCCCATGCAATCACCCGCAACAACACTTACCTCAACTATTTCACTAAATCGTGTAAAATGGCACAAGTCCAGTAAATCTAGAGGCTCAGAACAAACGGACTAGACTAGACAAGAGGTTATACTGAATAGAATAGCCTGAGAGTCAGACGCGAGCGCGAAACGAGTAATCCAAAATAGCCACGAGGTGATTCGGTGATTGTGTTGTTTCTCTTTGTTCCTCTCGACCGCATGCGCGTCAATCAATATTTTATATTTGACACAATAACCATCAGCTAGTAAAACAGGATTCGCCGGATTTCGGAGCAGCGGTATAACTTTGTGTTGTTATATAGTGGAGTAAGTATCCATCGATTTTCGGAGCAGACACTACTCTGCTCCGACTCCGACTTGAGTCTACGTGGTAGTGGGGATTAAAGTGCAAAAAGAGAAAGAGGGAAGGATTAATACCTATGTATATATAAGTATATGCAATGGGAGTTTGGCGAGAGTGAGAGAGAATGAGGGGCAGGAAGGGGGGAGGGGGGGGGGGTTGGGTTGTGAAGCGCGCGCGCTATTCGTCGCGCGGCGGCGACATGAGCGGCGGTGGCGGTCGGCGGCGACGGCCGAGCAGACTCGAGCAGTGCGGTGCGGCCCGCCATCTTGGGCCAGAGCACACCACATGACCTCGTTAGCGTGTCCCGTGACCAGCTCACGTGAATTTCGACGAAAATTCAAACGCGCCTGGTCAACCGCGGCGAGGAGGTGGTGGAGCCGTCCTCTGCTGCGGGCCCGTCCTGCCGGCTCGCCATGGACATCCTGGAGCAGCAGCTCGAGCAGCAGGAGGCCAGGTAAGTCCGGCCGCGCCCCCTCCAAGGTCGTCCTCGGCGTCGGCGTAGCACACTCGGCCCCCCCGGGCCGTGCAAACGAGCGCGCGCGCCGCGCTGCGCTCGCTCTGCTTCCCTCTCTACGTCTCCTCTCGGAGTAGCCGCCTGCTGCTGCTGCTCTGCTAAAGCGCAGGCTACTGTCTTTTGCTCCGCCGCCTCTGCTCTTTTCCTCTCCCCCGCTCGCGATTAGGGCACGCATACGTGCGCGCACGTCGTCAGTGTTTTCCTCTGCGACCGTTCTCTTCTCCCCCCCCCCTCTCGCAACCTACTCCCTCTTCTAAGCGCAATTGCGCTATTTTATTGCGAATCAACAATGCCGCCGCCAACGCTCCGCACTCACGCGCCTTATACGATTTTTCATCTGCTGCAGCGTCGTCGCCAAAGAGGAGCATCCTCAGGGCATCGTCATCGAGGAGACCGAGATTGTCGACTGCGACGGTGAGTTATTATTTCGTACCCAAATCAACGTCTTTTACGTTCTACCGTAGATATTTGCATTTCGGTTAGCCAGCTGATTGAGCGCAAAGTAAGACTGTGCCGAGGCAAAATCGATAATATGCCTGACTTTCCATGCAAACTAGATGTGCTTGTTAAGCTATTGCATATTAGCTTTATCCAGCTAGTTAAGACAAAAATCTCTGTTTAACGATAGTAATTTTATTATCTTTATTGGTTTTAGGTGAACCAGTAACTGAAGATGGTCTGCGTTATCAAGAAACGCTAGCCTACAGGGTGGTTCAAGTTAATGGAACAACCAGTAATGAAATAGAATTACCTGTAACACAGGCTCCACTGCAAGTGTTAACTTCACCAATAAATGGTCAGTTTTATGTTATTGGAAGTGCTAATGATGTTTTTACAACTGCTCAGACATCCAGATCTGTCATTGCTCCGAGAACAACCACTACTCTCCAGATAGAAACACCACGTACACCATCAGGGGGATTAAAGAAGGTAGAGAAAAAGACTAGTTTATCACTTATTTATTTTTTATTGAATGAATATTAAATCATTGATGATTATGTTAGAGGGATGATAGAAGGAGAGCCACTCATAATGAAGTGGAACGCAGACGACGCGATAAAATCAATAACTGGATAGCTAAGCTTGGCAAAATTATTCCTGAATGCAATTCAACAGCCAATGGAAGTGGGAGTGAAGGAGGTGGAAAAGCAAATTATGAAACACAGGTATTATATTTTATCTTTTGTATTATTCAAAATCTGTTGAATGTCCAAGTATTGACTGTTGCTATGATTTTAATTTTTAGAGCAAAGGCGGAATCTTAGCTAAAGCTTGTGAATACATCACGGAATTAAGAACTGCTAACCAATCAATGGGACAGTGTTTGCGCGACAACGAAAAGCTTCGTCAAGAAAATACGGCTTTAAAGCAAATAATTGCTCAACTAAAACGAGAAAATGCTCATTTGAAATCGCAATTGCCGAATCAAGATCTGACAGATGTGCACATACTCCCTTGAACCTTTACAAGTAGTAATTTAATTTTTCTGTACATACAAATGCTTGTAAAAAGCATTCTATTTTTTTTCTCGTGATAGTAATTTTTTTGCGATTTTTGAGACAGTGTATAAAATGATTTGTTGTCCAAGGGAAGCTTTAGATGTAGGTTTAACTTGACATTATGTGACTGTGCATAGCATTTTAAGAAATTCTATTTTTAGATAAAAAAGAGTTGCCTTAAAATATTGGATAAATATTTTCCTGAATTACATACATATAATTATCCTTACTGCAATGTAAACGAATTTGTAAATATTTTAGTAGTTTCATTGTTCATGTCTTTTTTTAAGTTTGTTTTAAACTTAATCATTACAATTTAAGCAACTATGATTAATAGTTTTGAATGTTATTGTTTATTAATAATGTTTGAAAACGAAATGTTATTTTTTGTAAAAAGATAGGAATTTTGCAGAGAATTTTTTTTAAGTAAAGTAAAATTTTACTTTAAAGGACGTTTAAATCCAAAACATTTGTAATCTACTTACGTTTAATATTTTTAATACTGTTATTTTATTAAATGAAAATGTGTTTTTGATAAAACACAAAATAGAAAAATCATAGTTCAAAAAATGTGTAAAAACCAAATAGATTTCAATATTTGTGCAAATCCATTCAGTAGCAAATAATATTTAATGTAAATACGTATATACAGATGTATATGTATCAAGTACGTATCAAATCCAAAATTTGGCTTTGACTGTTGAATCTTAATATAAATAATATAATTGTTAAGGATGTGGTTTATAATTAATAACTTTAAAAGTTCATGATTAAACAAAAATGTCCATGTAACAATCTCAACTTTTAAATAGTTCAATTATTGGGTGTTGTAAAATATTACAAATTTCAAGAATATCAAGCAAAAACAAAATACTACTCTTGAGACACAATTATATTAATTGTCATTTTGTGGCGTAATTTTTTATTTTGATTTTTTTAACGTACTAAATTTAACATACGACGTGAAAATATGAATTGTGATTGCAAATGTAATATATCGTTAATGTACATATTGCGGGGTTACTGTTAATATTAAAACACAAGCAAACTATGATAATTATTATTTTTTTATAAAAAGACCTTCGCTTTTAACATTTTTAAAAACATTTTACATGAATGTGAAAAAAACCAAAAAGTCTTTAGTGTATTGTGCATAGATAGCTTTTTATTTGTTTTTTTTTTTACATATCATACAATGGAAATGATACTGAAGTTGCTGGAACTGAACGCAGCGATAGAGTTTGCTGCTTGCACTCATCCAATCTCCGTACCTCGCGAGCGCGATTGTACCCCCAGCACCTTGTGATATTTTCTTGCCATTTTCTCCATTTTTTCAACGTTAATCCTACCGTCTTAAAACTTGTCTATATTAACATTGTATAACATTATTTAACGCCTATGTATACTTTCTGTTACGTTTACATAACATAATATAGATATATGATACAATAGATAATAATACTCCACGACTCAGTGACGAAATTAATTATCTCTCGGCCGAAAAATGTCGGGCGCACGTAGAAGGAGGAGGGTTGACGGTCCTACCGGGAGCGCGCGTACTCACGACGCCAAGGCCAAGTGTTTCGCCGCGCAGAATTGTTATTGCTCGCGCGCACCCGGACGCACCCTCTGGCTCTTCCTGCCCATACGCTCGGACACGGCTCGGCTCTCTTTTGCTCGTTGATTATGACACCCTCGTTTAATCCCGCGCTAAGCTGTTCAAGCGTTATCTGCTTCTCGAGAATGGTTATCGCTTTTTTTTTTAAAGGGGGAATAAATGTGCCGAGCAAAGCTTGTGTCCAGATCACGCACAGCTAAGCTCCGGGCTGCTTCGATTTTAATAGGCGAGGTGATTTGCTCGTATGGGCTGCGACTTGGAGATCCTTGTAGTTAAAATTTTAGTCGAGAAGGACGTATGGGAATTACAGAGCTTACAATAATAATAATGTAGTTATAATAATAATAATAATTAGAAACACAACGATCGATATGCCGCGACTTTTTCTGCTCTCGCGTCAGATGAGCGACGACGACAATTTGGGGGTGTCCAATCTGCCTAGCACTTTGCCTCATCTTTATTGTCTTGCAATGTGGGGTGTGTGGCGACGGCCTGTTTTACATCCTTTTGGTTCTTACACCTTCTCTCACTTTAATTTCTCTTTCTATATATCCGTTTGAATGATCGGCTTAATGAATGCTCGAATGAAACCTGACGATCAACAAGTTAGACGGTTACATTTATTTACAGCGTTAAAGTGGTGCGTAGTATAATTACTGCCACAATTGTTTCAGCGGCAGATGCTGAATCGGAATTTGAAATAATCCTTTGAGAGAATACACAGTTGAATTATCGAGAACGGTCCCGTTAGCAAGATCAATAGCTGTGCGCGATTTTGCTAATTCTTTTGTTCCTGTATTCATTGAGCAAATAACTCCAATTCAAATTCTCTTCTTTCAATTGAGCTTTTTAATTAATTGTTCTGGGCTTTAAATTTATGTACATTATATGTATATAAAGAGGACAAGTTTATAATTAACATCTACACTTTTCATGTCACTTGGTCGCAAACTACAACTGCACGTGAGCACCACACTTCTTTTTATCTATTATGCATAAAGAGACAAAATATAGTTTATCAAGCTGAATTAGAAAGCAACGAGATCAATAACTGATCGGTAATCTTTAATTTCAAGTACTGATGCATACAGAGATTTTATTTTGCATTACATACTTTTTCCTTTGAATTTCTTATTATCATACACACCGAGGTGAGAGGGCGCATGTATATACGTCTCGCAACGCACATCTAATTGCAAATATCCCGTATATAATTATTAACTTAAGATGGAAGATAATGAGGAGTCGAGGATAGTTAGTACGACATCTAATTTTCAAAATCGTTGATGACAATACTTAGTTTTCTTTATATCTTTTTTTTTCTTTTTTTTTTTAACAAAACAACTAAAGCTCTCTACTGTCGAAACGTGTCAGTTTCGTTTTCAAGGTATACTTTAAAGGTAAATACATTGTATTATCACATAATCTGTATGTGTATGACAATACTTTAAAATAGTTAAAGTTGTTTTGAATAATTTTATTTACACTAAAATTAATTTAGTCTGTATTGAAGATTAACAACTTTTATAAAAAGTCGATTTTTTAAAGTTGTAAATATATAGAACAGGCAAAAAATAGTTTTCCGATTAAAAAACGTGACAATGCACTTGAAAATGAAACTGATATTTGCACTTAATTAATATCTAATAGTTACATTGGGATGTGATCCTGATCGAAAAATGAATTAAAAACAGTTTTGGTAAGATATTTAAAAATATTTCTTCATTTAAGACTGCATAACATGAAGGGAATAATAATTTCCTGAGTTTTTAGAAAAACAATGAACGGCATTATGTGCTACAAAATAGATTAATCATCATTAAAATAAAATTCATCTGTTACTTCTATTACTTTCAACAGTTTTCACAAGGAACTAAATATTTTTCTCAGATAAATACTTGTTCGCATACAATTGCTGAATCATCGTATGATTACAGTTAAAATAATGAACAAAAACGACGATTCACCAGTTGTACTTCTATTGGTTTTAAAGTCACGAAAAAAATTAGGCTAAAAAAATAAAATAAAACAAGCCGATTGACTTACAGCTTATTCACGGAGTAACGAATTATTGGTGTGCAATAATTTTCTAAGCAAGGATCCTCTCGTGGCCTTCGGATATGCTATGGAATGTTTAGTTAGCACTCTCCGCGCATTTTCGATTCTCGAAAAAAATTTTTATTAATAGCACTACTTTCGCCTGATAAAGAAAAGTTAGCCATTAGCCAGCAAACGCGATCGCTCTCTTTTATCTTTCGGAATCTCTTGTTTTCTTATATATTACCAATATTAGTTTTTATATTTTTATAGAATTTTTGTGGTATGACGGCGTGATATCTTTTTTTTTTTGCATTATTGGAACAACCCCAAACGACTGCAACTGGAAAGGCTTCCGTAATAGGTATTTTCTTTTTTGTTTCACGCAACGGTATTCCAGGCAGTACGACAACAATAATTTCACGTGAATTGCGCGAAATTTAATCTTCTAAATTCCTAAACGCTTGCTGAATATCTTCATGCAGCTGGTCGAAGTCAGATCGGATTTTTGCCTCACCGTCTTTCACAGGATCCTACAAAACGTTTTGTGTTCGAAAATAATTGATTTTCAAGATTTTTACGTTAAGCTTGATTAATAAATCTAAGTTATTAAAGTATCGGTTTTTTTCAACAAAATTGCAAAATTTTTAAATTGTTTTGTTAAAAAAATATTTAAATTTTACCTTGAATTTCATAGAACTGAGCTGGTACAAAATATTTCCCATACTATCTCGAATAACGTTCCATGTGATTTTGTTGTCAGACTGCGCTGTCGATTCAACAGCGTGCCTGGCCATATCATAGAATGCAATCATGTTTTTCAACATTCCAACTGTCTTGTAAAATGGACAGAAGCGATCGTATGGTGAATAACTGATTAAGAAGAAGGAAATTTAATATTAAACCTTTAAGCGATCCAAAACAATAATCAATTTTAACAGTATATTATTGTTGAATGTTACCTGTTCTGTTGCAAGAAATCATCCTTGAGAAGTTTAGCAACTTCAAGCGTTATTTTGTCGGTTTCAGCAAGAGATGCTTTACCGACGAGTTGCACAATTTCAGACAAGTCTTCCTCTTCTTGAAGGATTTCCTTGACTTTAGTACGAAGAGGTACAAACTCTTGGAAGTTTTTATCATAAAAATCATCCAAAGCACGTAAGTATTTACTGTAAGAGATGAGCCAGTTGATGGACGGGAAGTGTTTACGCTGAGCAAGTTTCTTGTCGAGACCCCAGAACACCTAAAAAGAAAGAAAGTTTTCTTAGCCAAGATAAAAAGAAATTATTTTTTAATAGCCAATGCAAAACCTCTAAATACCTGTACAATACCCAGGGTCGCACTGGTTACAGGGTCAGAGAAGTCACCACCAGGAGGTGATACAGCACCGACAATACTGACTGAACCTTCACGGTCTGGATTTCCAAGACATTTTACTCTAAAAAGTATATTTTGTTAATACTGTTTTATAAGCAATGCTTTTAAAGGATTATGAAATGCTTTTTATTCACCTTCCAGCTCTCTCGTAAAAGCTGGCTAGACGTGCACCAAGATAAGCGGGGTAGCCGGAGTCAGCAGGCATCTCAGCCAAACGACCTGAAATTTCTCGAAGAGCCTCGGCCCAACGAGATGTCGAGTCAGCCATCATCGACACATTGTATCCCATGTCTCTGAAGTACTCAGATAGAGTAATACCTTTTGATAATTTAAAAAAATAAAATTGTAACAATATTTATAATAGTGACAAAAATTATATCGATGTAATCTAAAAATAGTCAATTTACCAGTGTAAATGGAAGCTTCACGAGCGGCTACAGGCATGTTAGAAGTATTAGCTACAAGAGCGGTACGCTTCATGATGGATTCGGTCACACCGTCAATCTCAACGGTGAGCTCCGGGAAATCTCTCAATACTTCAGACATTTCGTTACCACGCTCTCCGCAACCGACGTAGATAATTACATCAGAGTTTGAATATTTGGATAAAGCTTGCGAAATGACAGTTTTACCGCAACCGAAGGCACCGGGAATGGCAGTGGTACCTCCTTGGACACATCTAAAATACAGTTTAAATATTATTAAAGTTTCGATATGAGTTAGGCAGTCGCAAAAGAGTACATGATTCAACTTACGGGAAAAGAGAATCAAGAACACGTTGACCAGTTAGAAGAGGATGATTGGCCGGCAATTTCTCTGTAACTGGTCGCGGTTGACGTACGGGCCAAACCTAGAATATAGTATATAATTATTAGGATTTGCACTATTTTCTTTTTATTTATTTATTAAAACATTCGATGTCTTATTTACTTGAAGCATAGTGTATTTGGTCCTCTCTCCATCAAATTCAGTTTCCAAAACGACGTCCTAAAAATTAAACGCAATTTTAAGACAAAATACATAAAAAATATATCAATTATGTACTTGATATTAAAATGAACAAAAAAACTTACATTGACTGTGTAATTACCAGCAGGTGCAATGTATGTTACAGTACCCTTGCTCTTGGGTGGCAGAATCATCCTATGCTTGACTAATGTATTTTCATGAACAATACCATACACATCACCTCCTGTAATGTGACTACCAATCTTTATGTACTGTGGATTAAACTCCCAAGCAGCAGTACGTGATAAACAAGGTACATTTACACCCTTGGGAATATAAATGGAGCTGGTAAGCTCATTGATGTCTTTGAGCGGACGTTGAATACCGTCGAAAATACTACCCAAAATACCAGGTCCCAGTTCAACAGACAATGGTTTGCCAGTTCTTAACACTGGATCACCAACAGTAACACCGCTCGTTTCTTCGTATACCTGAACAAAATTAGATTGCACATTAAAATAGTTAATTATAACACTATTGAAGAAAATAGAGATAAAATAGATAGCCCACATACCTGAATGGTGGCCATGTCACCTTCAAGACGAATAATTTCTCCTACCAGTTCATGGTAACCAACACGAACCAATTCGTACATAGCTGATCCAGACATTTTTTCTGCCGTAACGACTAAAACACAAAATATAATATATTACAGATTGTTGTCTATATTTAAAACAGAAAGATTCTTTATTTTATACGTATGAAGTTGATCAACTTACCAGGTCCGGATACAGCGTAGACAAACCCAAACTTTCCCTCCTTCTCAACATTTGCAATCTTTGGCAGCGTCATTTTGTTTAGTTAATCTGGAAAAGTAAGTATCTGGTTCTCGTAAGTGAATCAAGTGGTTTGGGTCTTATGTCACTCGAGTTGTGCCCTCATGACTCTAATCACATGCAATCTTGTTGGACAAATTAAAAACGAGCTCGATAGACTGGGTAGTCGGGAAATCATAAGGGAAAGCACATATATTTATAGAAGCGAAATATCAGTAGGAGCAGCAGCTGCAGCAGCGACAGTCACGTCCTCGTAGACGCTCTCGCGACGTACGGTCCGCAAGATCGGCTTAATTGAAAATCACGTGACGCCTAATCTCACGCGGCTCGCCGAGCCAAGAGGCTCATCGGCGCAACGGCCTCTTTTCTCGGAGGCACATCGTCCGCAAGCAGTTGGAGGAGAAAGAAAGATCCTCGTCTTCGTGTGCGCCGGGAGGGAAAAAAAAAACACTTGTTGCAAGGGGCGGAGGGGAAAGGGTATAGCGAGAGAGCAGACTGGCAAGATTTCGGAGCGAGGCGGCGGCGGCGGCGCACCTTGGTCAACAGAGCGGAGTCGAGACTTCTGCTGGACGCTGCAGTGCGGCTGCGTGTATCCAAGCTTTTTAGCGATGCCACTGGGAGTAGCGCTGCTGGGTGCGAGTGCTGGCTGGGCACACAGCTGGGCCGCCCGGAATGCTCGCGCGCGACTGCTGCGAGGCGAACGGGGCAAGGAAAGAGAGAAAGAGCACGGTCGCGACTAGCAGTAGAGCACTGCGGAGCTCGGGCTGGCTCGGCTCTCACGTGAGCGCCCGATGTAGGCGTAGCCCTTCCCTCGAGACTCTCTCACTCGCTCGCGTCAGGCGCGCTCTGAGCGCCGCCACCGTCGTCGTCTGGTGTAATGCCGCGTCTACACTGGCACCTCAACTAATTCTCTCTCTCTCTTTTTCTCGAGTTGCGAATGTATTGAAGCTCCGGGCACACTGCAAGCAACGCGCCTCCCTCTTTCCCAGCAAAGCTATATGTCATATCAATAATAGTCCTCTTAGTGTTTATCTACTATTAATAGACGACTAGTCCGCGCGCTCATGCTGCGCGAATTTTACGAATTATATATGCGCTTTATGCTCGGAGCCCATGCAGGGGCTCGCTGTTCTATTTATTTTTCAATCGGGAAATTTCAAGTTGAAATTGTCAAGCTTATTCCTCGAAGGCGTATTCGGCTGCTCGCTGCAGACGAGTTTTAATTCAAGCACGCGCTCGCCCAGCTAAACATTTGAACGACGGCAACAAACAAAACTATATATGTTATTCACTCATGCCGATAACGCTTCGGCTTTTCGATTGAATTAACTTTTAGCGAAGAAGACAAGCGTGATTGACGTGAGACGCACAAGGAGGGAGGCACACTATAGCGATTCTCGGGCTGATCGATCAGCCCCGCGATGGATTCAGGCGACGGGTACGAGCGGGCACACACGTCGCTGTGGAATAAGCAGCCAACTGCCTACATTATTAAGCGTCTAAATTTATAATTCACAAAGACTTGATGCGGAAGGGGCGGGCCGCCTCGTTGCGGGGGCAGACGAGCAAACGGAGCATTGGCGAAAAAACGGAGCAGGAAGCCGCGAGCAGCTACTCCAAAAGCGCCAGCGGGCTCGGAGCCTCTGCAAGCTTGCGGGACAAGAGCTGCTAGAGCTTGCAGGTCGACGCGAAAAGCGCAAGACGCAGAAGAGCGAACTGCAGCTTATGATGCGGCCAAGTGCAAGAGAGAAAGAGAGCGAGAGAGAGCGCGTAAATAGTCAGAAGCGCGATATGTCGCTCGCGAGAAAGCCGTCTGCTAAGGAAGCGCCCGCGGCGAGCGGGGGCTGGGGGGAGGATGGCGCAGAGCCCGAAACCGCTGCGATCCGGATCCGGGGGAGCTGCTCTCGGCCGTGGTGCAGCCGAGGCAGCGATGGCGCGCTTATAGCTTAGCCCTACGTCTACAGGCCAGCGGCGAGATCGATCGATACGCGCCCGAGGCGCGGGCGGTCGTCACTTACGCTGCGACGGCGTAGCCTCCTCACGTCACGCAGACTCACACACAGGGGGGAGGGCGAGAGCCCGGGCTGGCTCGGACCTGGCGCTTCCTAGGACTTCCTCTGGGCTGATGCTGCAGCAGCCCGTTGCACTAACTCCTCCGGTATGCGGGTTGCTTGATGCGCTCCAACACTGCTGCTGCTGATGCTTCGGCTAGCCTTGGCTCTGCTGCCGCTGCGATGACGGCGTAAAGTTCCCAATACTCGCTCTCGTATACACAGACTCCGCGGGCTCGTTCCTCGCACGGCTGCGCTGCGGCGCGGCTGTCGGGTCAGCTGACTGCACGTGCTGTCGAGCCGGCGCCAATGCGCGAGCGGCTTGTCGCGCCGTCTTCGTTCTTGTTGGCCACCCCTCGGCGCGTGCCCGACTCACGTGACTTTGCGCGCGATCTTTCAGTTTTACATTGGCCCTTGGCTCCCGATCTCCGATGCCACTTTCCCTTATCTATGCGTTTTACACTTGGAAATAAAGTCGGAACATTGTCCGTACGATTTTGTTTCGGAAAAGAAACAATGTCCATCATTAAAAGGAAAATGATGAATTTATGAGATAAATGCGAACGATGGCGAGTGGCATTCTGAGGTTTTTGCAAATTTTACCAATGCTTACGATTTTCTACATTACCCAAAGTGGGTGTGATGTCGCTAGATCTGCATTATATCCACTGTGAGTAATGTAGAAATACAAAGCACGATACACAGCGAAACTTTATTTCGCCAACTATTACGAGGATCTACGAGAATCATGAACTGTTGAAAAATAATTCGACGTTTTATTAAACATTGATGAAATAAAAACAAATAATTAGAGTGATTATATAAAAAAAAAGAGTGAAACGTAAGATAATAGCATGCGCCGAGGTAACAACCTGTTGATTAAACAACCAACGGAAAGGAATTACGTCAAAGGCTCAAGGTAATCCAAGTCTCGTGTCGATCGAGCCAATTACAATTGATCGGAATCGGCTGGTCGTGCGGCGGCATAGGACGAAACACGATGCAGCCGCGAGTGGAGGGGCATAAGGCGATACGCAGGCTGCCGGTGCGGAGCGGACTAATTGTCGCTGACGCAGCTGCGCTCCCCGAACGTCTTTATTCTTCCGAGTCTCGCCGGTCTAATTAGCCAACGTCGATCGATCCTTGCCTAGCTCAAACACCAGATTATACCGGGATAAAGTTTGCAAGCTATAAGACTTGCAGCAGCAGCTGGTGAGATAATGCGCAAGGCAAAGACGCCAGCGTTCTCTTTCTCTCTCTCTCTCTCTCTCTCTCTCTTGACTTCTCTCTTTTTGTGGGCGTAGCGAAAGCGTTTTACAACCCCAGAGTGCTAAGCGCCCTCTGATTTTTTTTTACTTCTATTTCTACGGCAAGTTCGATCCTTTCGCTTCCCCAGCCGGCGATACTCCATCTTCCCGTTTTCCGATACTTTTCACACGGATATAATCGCGGCCGGACTAGCGCGCTAGCCGTGAAATATATTGCCGGCTCTATTTTGGCGCTTGAGCTGCTTCTACAGGGTAAATCGGAGCAGAAAATTATGCGCGCGAATATATATATCGCTGCAGGAGGCGAACTAGTCAAACGAAAACGCCGAGATTCCGTCAAGTTGCAACGAGATTGCGTTACTTTAAACGCTCGTATCATGACGTCGCCGTGAAAATGACTGTATGGAAATTAATTTGCATCGGGAGAGCTAGACCACGATCTGGGGGAGGGGGCAGTAAGAAAGTTGGCGCAACTCAAGCACAGAGAGGATCGCGTGGGCCTGTCGCGGGATATTGAAAATTAGCTTGAGCGAACTTTAGTTGGGCGCGATTGAAGCCTCTTCCTCTACCTATGGCTAATGAATAATTATCCGGCCGAGCAAGCCCGAAACGCAGTCCCCTTGCGATCGGATTCCGGCAGTAGGTTTTCCAGCGGGTACGTCGGGCGAGAAAGAAGGACAATTTCCCCGGAGCATTCATCTAGCCTTTGCTCCGGCTGCCCCCCGCGCCCCGAATCCAGGCGCCAAGGCTCTCGGCGCCGCCCGTGAATTTATCGCCGTCGCCCCTCTACGCCCCCGCTCTGCCACTTCTCCGTCCTTGCCACGCTCTTCCATTGACGCTCCTCGAGCAGCGGCAAGCTGGCGCCGGTCGCTGCCTTCAGAACACAGAGCGCCGGTAGCTCCAAAGCCCCAAAGCAGCCCCCCCCCTCCCTTCACCGAGCCCTCCAAAGCTCTACGCTCATCCGGGATTTCGAGGGCGCGATCGGCCGGTCGATCCGCACAGATTTTCGCCCGATCCGGCCCAAGCAGCCCGCGATAATGTCCAGGGCCACTTGTTCGGCGAAAATAAACTGGGTCACCGTTCGATTCTCCGACGACGGCCCGCTGATGCTTGTTTTTCTCGCGCGCCAAACTCGATTACCTCCTCTTCCTCCCCGCCTCCAGAGCACACTCCGCCCCCCTGCCTCCTCCTGTGCTGCTAGCTTTTTGCCGCTGCAGCTCCGAGTTGGAGGACACGCCGAGTGTTCTACATATCGAGCCAGCTGCCCCGCTCCACTGGGACGCGCGCAAGTCGCAAGCGACGCTCGAGACTTTTGTTCTTTCTCTCTCACCCTCGAGTCTGATTGCGCTGCTCCGAAAGTAGCGGGCTAATGTTTTTTTCAATCCTTTTCTTCTCCTTTTGTCCCGGCCTTTTTTTCTGTCTTTCTCAAACGGTTTTAGAGAGAATGGCATGCGCGGCTTGTGCGATTATCCCGCAGAAGCATTTGCCCTGAATCCCGGGGCAAGAGACTTGGATGCCATTAGGAAGTTAATGAGCTTTTTCGTTGTAGGCGGAAGGTTTGCTAAAAAACATGGGATATATGTAAGACATGCAGTGCGCCCTGTAGTAAGCTCTCTTTGGAGCTTGCATGACTTTGAACGGGCGGCATGAATGAGCTTGCTTGGCTCAGCAGTTGCGCGCCGATCTTCAGGGGCACGGGGACGACTGTCTCTTTCTCTCTCTCTCTCTCTTGCTCGCTCGTCGAGCCTCCGTTTTGCACAATCAATCGAAATGCGCTGGGAGATGCGGAGAGCACGCTGCTCGGTGTATCCGCGTCTATAGATTAGCGGATGCACGCGGAGAATGCTAGGCGGGGGGGAGGGACGGCTCGAGGTGGGGAAAAGGAATGCGGTTTTGGCCTTAGTCCAAAAAGTGAAATTGTGTCTCCGTGGCCCAGATCTCCCTCGATGCCGCCTCCCCCCTCCCCCCCCCCGCGCGACAGCTCAACCACGCTCGGCTGCGTGTATAACTGTGTATATACGTATATATATACGTGTAGGCAACTCTCGCTCGCGTCCTTTTGCGCATTCTCGCGTGTTGCCGCGCACGCTCTCGACGGAATAATCAATCTGCTTCTCGTTTTAGCTCGTCTTTTTGTTCGCCGCCGAAAGCTTTTTCCGGCCAGCAGCTGGAGGAGCTGGAGCAGTCGCTCGGCTGCTATGCGTAAAGGGGTAATGGGCTCTTTCTCGACTGCTCGCTTCTGCTCTTTGCCTTGGCGGTTAAGGGCAGAGAGAGAGAGAGAGAGAGAGAGAAGAAAGCAGGCCGAATTACTCGAATCCCTCGTCGCGGCGGATTGTAGTCGGGCGAGTACCGGAGCCTGCAATGGATGTCTCTAGGACGCCGCAGCAGTCGTTCTACCGAGATTAATTGCTCGCCTCTTTCGACTTGGATCTTTCAATAGAAAACTGGGAAAAACGCGCAAGCTTCTTCTGGCATTGTTGTCTGCTTACAATTTTTCCAGGCTAAATAATCGTATTCGAGCAATTTGACAATTCACATATATTTATTAGCTTAATAATGATATTCTTCAACGCATTGTTGTCTATGCTTTTCTCATGTACACCATGACACATATAAATCTACGAGTGAATTTAGGGTTAGAGCTCCGGAAAAAATAGCATTTCTTCATCCATTTAGGGGTATCCGGTGACGGAAAGGTATACACTGCCGGGCCGTTATTCCTTTCTTCTCGCGTTACCAGTTGCCAAGCGATCCGATCGACCTCCGACGAGGAAGAAACAGGCTTAAACATTTCTTTCCTCTCTCGTAGAAAGTAAAAAGCACTTTTCAGATACGCCAGGCGGATGTTTAAAATATCAGCGGACACCGAGGGTATTTTCCCTATTCTAGAATACCGACTCGCTCCCATCGCCTGTTATCGGCTTTACGCTTTTTTCCTCATTCCAAAGCTATATCGAATCGACGCTCATCGGCTTATAATACCCATGAAGCGATTTCACATAGCCGATTGAATAATAAATCACAGATATATATATATATCGCTCGCAGTCAAATTAGCCTACATAGATATACACTGGGAAAATTGTGGGATTTCAAAATCAGAAATGCGTTCGTAATAAAAAGGGCAGAACAAAAAGCTCACGGGCAGAAATTTAATTTCGTTATTACCGATTGTTCGTTTGATATACACAAATTTTAGTCTTGGTTCGGCGCCAAGTCTAGTCATATTTTAAAGATTTTTCTTCTCTGTTAGTTCAATATCGAAGCCACTCTGTGTAGGCACAAGGAAGTTTTGCAAGCGGAAATTAAATATTTTAAAGGTTTTTTTTTCAGTTTCCAGCTGGCTTTATATTTATGTATTTATTTAATGCATTCGCGATATTAATGATATTTACGTATATAAACTCGAAATATGCTGTATCCATCTACATTTTTATTATTATTATTCTTATTATAAATATTGAAATATGGCTAAATTTTATATTAAACAATATCGCAAAGAACGATAAGGATTTCAGACTGCAACCAATTTGTAGAGAAAAAAAGAAAGAAAAATCACGAGAATTGTCTATTTAATAATCGTAAACGTTGATAAAACGTCGCAACGAAGAGGAACTGCGCGATAAATATTAAAAGCCCAATGCTCGTTTGATGTTGAACGAGGCGTTAATCGGGCATCGGCCGCGTCGCGAGCAATTGCATCAACCCGAGCACGGCGGCAGTTAATAACGCGCCGTAACACACAACCTCATGATAAAGGCAGCCCTGGGTGATTCGCGCGAAGCGACTGCTGGGGAAAGCCGAGTGATTTTCCAATAATCCCTGCCGCCGCTGGTGTACACAATTATTTACATCGGGCTTTCTATATCGCGTTCTCAATAAGCCGACGCGATTCCCCTCCCCCCCCCCCTGGGGCCCTTCATTCGCATGGGGGCAGTTGTAAGGAGGCAGGAAGAAAGAGCGAGACGGAAAGGAATCGGCTTTGCGGCTAGCCAGCCGAGAGAGAGAGCCTGCCTCAACGGACGACACTCGTCCCCGGCGACAAATTGGAAAACGTCGGCCGGTTTTTCGGGGACGTCGGTTATACACTGGCGCCCTACTGGCGTCACGAGTCCGCGCTGCTATGCTGCTGCTGGCTGGTTTGCAATCGATAGGATATCTCCCGCCGAGACGGCGCCGTTGGTCCGGCGCTCGCTTGTTCCTGCCTCCCCTTCACCCCTCTGCTCTCTCTCTCTCACACACACACACACGCGCACATACTCACTCGCGTTTTATCGCCTACAAACGTTTGCAATCTGACGAAAAATTCATTCGTCTCCCTCTTTCTCTTTGGCAAACAATCTCTCTTTTGTCTATCACTGGATTTTCCAAAGTCAATCCATTATTAACTTTGGAAAAGCCCTCGATATTAATACCATAAATATTTCAACCAATGATCTTTTATCTAATCATTGATCCAATGTTTATTTCGAGTGTTTTTATCAAATTCCAACATTATATGTTGATCTTAAATTAAAAGAATCGAATTTTCAATTTGAACGGCCTGACTAAAGCTTGACTCGCTCTACTGAATCTTTCAGATTTTCTACTGCATTTCAATCTTTACGTTTTCAGCAGGTTCTCGCGGCAGCTGTGCATTATTTCCTTGTTGCTTGCCACGCCTATGAATCTATTTATTGCCTTGGGGAATGCAATATAATAGAATATACGTTGCTTCAAAAACAAATTCAAAACACGTGCGTTTAAATGATATCTCGCGTGTTCTCGGCAGTATGGCGAAAATGTTTTAAAAAAGCCGCACGCCTCGTGGGCCGTATTTTTTTAGCATTAGCCTTTCATCGGCAAAGTCCCTGGGGGAAAAGACAAATTTATCGAATCTCCGAGTCTTATCGCGCCAAGAGCAATTTTCTCGTATCTCAGTGTCGAGGCGTTTGCGCGCGGGCGCGCTCGAGCCGAGAGTCTCTCTCTCTCTCTCTCTTTTCGTGCCAGCACCACCGAGCACGGTTTGCTTGTTTGCTTCTTTCTCCTCGTCTCTTTTCTCTTTTTTCCCCCTTTACATTATTCACTTTGCCTGTTTGTCATGTCTAACGGTCTACGAGACCTTTCGACGCCTACTGCTGCTGCTGCTGTTGTTACTTCTGCTGTTGCTGCTCCTCTACTGTGTATAAACGAAAAACTGCTTTGTTCTTCTTTTCTCGCGTTTTTTTTTCTGCTACCTCGACTAATGTGGTTGCTCGCCTGGATGGTTCGCCGCTAAAAATAGTACCAAGAGCTTTTCATGGTGCGCGCGTGCTATGACATGGCTATTGGTCTGCTTTTAAACAGCTTTTTTATTCCCCGAGATGTCGTTAAACCCAGTTATTGACGGAGAGTGCTTTTTGTTTTTCTGTTATACCCTGCTAGATTCAACAGCTTTTGAAAAATAATGATTGTTTATTTTTATTTAACAGACTCGAAATTATTTGATTGACTAAAATGTGATTTTTGTCGCTTCAAAGCTTCAATTGTATTCATGAGAATGGAGTAGTATGACGTTGAAAGCATCACTTTTAACGCTCACGTGTTATTCGTAAAACCAATTTTAATATTTCAGGGGAAATCGATTGATTTCATACGACTGAAATAAAGCTTTGAAAAATATCAAGAGAGCTTTCTTTTCAAACTCTCTTTTCCCTCCTTGCGGGCAATGCCTTTTGAAAAAACATTATTTTTCAATTTACCTCTGCAATCTTGCAGAAGCTACGCTAGCTACTGGCTTTAGCTGAGCGTACAAAAAGAGTCGCCGATGCATTTGGCATTACCCTCGAAAAAAATTTACGCCAGATCTTTTCAAACTCACCAATCCGTACCCATTCTCATTGACAAATAACTGTAAACTTTTCTACATTTTTTTTTTCGGGTAGCAATGGGTTGAAAATCGTTGGAGGATACACCCAAGTTATACCAATAAGGCTTTGAAAAATTCGTCCCACGCGAAAGCCGTGTGCGGCTAATCCGCGAAAAGTTAAGCTTTCGGGCAATTTTCGAAAAAAATCGATATGTCAGCCAGCTCTCTCAGGCCCAGCGTCGGCTTTTCGAAAAGCTAACGTTTCAGCATTTTTAAATTGCGCACTTGAGAATGTCACTTGTGTACAACTGGAGCAGCGCTTACATTACGGCTTTAACGGGATCGCACGCAATGCTTGGGAGGCTTGAACTCCGAGGAAAACCTCGTGGATCATGAATACTTTTTTTTTTATTAAAACGCTCGGCTGGCCAGGCTTTGCACTCGCTAGAGAGTTATTCGGAATGCAGTGCGCGCGACCCGCGTACAATATTACCGGAATTTCGCCGAGGAAATTGCTATAACTCAAAATTAGCCTAATCTTAAAGTAATTTATGCCGAGGCCGCTCTCAGTAGAGCTCGGCTAAATTCAAGAGGAAGCCCCTACATATCTACGATTAATTTTATTTTTTCGAGTACTTGCCGCAATTAGCCATTAATTAACGATTTTTTTTAATGAAAAAAAAAGAAGTAACAAATTAACTGTATCTCTTATTGGGAACTCATAAATTCTAGCCCTTAAAAGCATACCCCTTATATTCATCTGCCAGAGAAAAATTGGCAGGCATCGGAAGTAAGGGGAAAAAAAAAGATCGAACCGCTCCCGTGTCTGACCAGAGCGCGGTCGTTTCTACTGACGCGCCGCTTTAATCGACTGCTCGCGTCTCTCTCTCTCTCTCTCTTTCTCCCGGCAGTGGGTAGGCGGGGCGTTCTATAGGCATTTCCAGCGGTGCCTCCAGTCCTCATTACTCCTCATTATTCGTTGGGTAGGGTCGTTGTACGTGTGCCTTCAACCCAGCGGCCTACTGCTGCTCCTGCGGCTGGTGCTGGCGCGCTCCTTTGCATACGCCACGATGTTCGATCTCGTTTTCCGGGCTGTGGGTTCTCTAACTATGGCTTGAAGTATAGGAGGAGCCAATGGGAATCGGGTTTTCCCTGCTCTTTTTACAGCAGGATGTATGGGCGTATGCTCCTCGTACGTTTCTCAAGCTAGCCGAGCTTACGCGAACTTTCGTGTTTGAAAAGAAATTTCAGGAGTGACTGGGAAAACTATTTATCTGCGATCGGTCTGCCTGGAATATAGTAAACACTCAATCAATCACGCGCCTATACGTACGCTCGGCTTTCGAGCCAACCACCCCGTCGATTCATCATTCTCAACTAGTCCCATTTTTACTCGTTCCATTCCACCTTTTTTTTATTCTTCCCTTACCGCTCGCCCACCGTTTTCCCCTCCATTCCTCGACGTTTATTAGTTATTCCTCTCGATCGACTGGCCTGTACCAGCACGTTATCTAAACTTATTCGTCAAATATTTCGATTTACAATTCATTGACTGCCCACGTTACAGATCAGAGGGGCTTTAATGCAGAGCTTGAGCTTATGCTTGTGACTTTGTTGCCATGTCCAAAGATTGAGCGATTAAACCAACTTGTATATAGAAGAGAGATTATCGGAAACCGTGTAAAACTAGACTTGATAAAATGTTGAATAACTTATCAATTTAGATCGACGAAAGCCTCAGAGGAAATCGATCGTTTTTTCTTCCTTTGAAATTTAAATAACGCAATTTAAAATAACCGCACGAGCGAAAGGTAGGAAAGCTTTGAAGAAGATTTTAGATATGTCTATGTGTGTAGGAGAGAGAAAGGGGGGGGGGGTTGCTTTAACGACCTAGCTCGTGTCTCTTTATCCTCTTATTCGGTAGAGTCGCGATCCGTCTTACTTTTTTATGCCTCCCCGCGGGTGCAGCGGCAAGAATTTTCCATTCCCCCCTTTTCTCTCTATGTCCAAATGAAAATCTAAAGACTTGCGTATTTTTCGGTCAGCGTTTTTCATCCCGTCATACGACAAACTTGTCCTTTTCACCTGGCCATTTGAATGAAAGTACGAGGTATACACAAGACGACTGTAATTCAGCCGAGCTTGCGCGTTTTTCGTGCTTCGCTGCCTACTTCGTTACGCAATAAAGCACTGCGGCACGATTAGCGAATTTCGTCGTAAGGCCGGAAATAAATTCGACGATTGCGGTAGTCCTGGTAGAAAGTTCTCCCTGAGAAGGCAAAGAAGTAACGAAGTTCGGCGAGCTCTGCCAGTCGAAGCTTGCAAGCTCGCCGAGGAGCGTTGAGCTGTTCTTTGCCCTCCTGCGACTTGCAAATTTCGAGCGTGTTCTCCGCTGCTTCTTCTACTTCTTCTCTTCACCAGGCTCTTAAGCAGGTCGAATTTTTCAGGCCAGACTAATGTCCGCTACGAGACTTTCAATTTTGAAAGAATTTTCATATTTATGGCAGCAACTGGGGTGAGCGGAGGACGGCCGTCTACTTATCATATTTATGCCTCTCGCGGGCGGACGCAAGACTTTAACCCCCTTTGTTCGCCGCTCCAAGCTGGCTCGAACTATTTTTATAGCTGGTCAGTCAGCCGGTATATCAGTTTTTTGCCCCAATCAAGCTAAGAATATTTAGAACGCTTGCGCTTGCGAGCTTTTCCCGCGGTACTTTTGCCGAAACGGCTACTCAAAAGAAAAGCTGCAGGGGCATTTAAAAAGTTTGCTAAGCCAGATGACGCGTAAAAGCTGTATAGCTCTTGCTAGTAATACCAAAGAAATTGCTTTCGAGCCAGCTGCATCCAAGCCCTGAAATCCTGTATATCGAGGTGTGCTAAACAAAGCCCGCTAAATCCCGCAAGCCTCGGCCTCGGCGAAATCTCGGCGTCAAACTGCTTTGCCCTCGCTGTCTCTCTCTCTCTCTCTCTCTCTCTCTCTCTCTCTCTCTCTCTCTCTCTTTGGGTAAGTATAGTGTAGCTAGTGCACAGGCGGGCGTGAATCGGCAAACAACGAGGGAGCGAAACGAAGCGGCCGCAAAGCGAATCACGCGGACGGGCGAGCGCGAAAAGTGGTCGAGGCTAGAGGGAGAGAGCGTATAAGGGAGGCGATGCAGCCAGAGCTGCCGAGGACGTACATCGATGCCCGCTCTCATCGGCAGCAGTCTAGTGGATAGCGCCCGAGTTTATAGAGAGCAGGCGGTGCTCGGAGTACGCGCGGGGAGCGCCGGAGGAGGAGGACGGGGCTCAGACGGGGGGAGCTGCGGACTAAGAGAGGTAGGGAGCTCGGTGGCGGTGGCGGCGGCGGCGTCGACCGGGGGCGCCGCTCTGGCGAGCCGCGACGCACGAGCGCCGGCGACGCCAGTCGGCCCCGACTGCTCCTCAGGGCCGGAGCCCGGAGCGCGCTCCCGTTCCCCCGTCCGAAGAGCTCCGCTCTGCTCTCGCCTCCGCCCCCTCCCAGCCGCTATAGCCTCTCCCCTGCCGCCAGATCCGGCTCCCTCTTGTTGTCTTGGCTTTCTCCTCGCCCCCACCCCGGCGGAAGCGTGTCCGCGTGCGTCGGAGCCCATATATACAGACGCTGCTCTCGCCTCGTAAAGAGAGCGACGCGCACACTTTTACCGACTTCTACGGGCCTGTATATGATGCCGCCGCGCTGGCATCAGCGGTGGCGGCGGCGGCGGCGGCAGCGATGTCGGGGGCGCGTGTTGTTGCGCTGCGGCGAGCGCCGTCCTCCCCAGTGCCCGTCCTCCTCGCCGTAAGAGCACGACGCGCACGCTGTACTATGAAGCCGGCCGTACTGGCCAGGCCCGCCGCAGGAGGACTAGATCGAAGCGGCCCGCTGAGCCTGCACCAGCTGACGCCCAGCCGAGGGCGCACCTGCACGCGAGGATTACGCGAAGATTGCCAGCCGACCGAGGTGCCCAGCAGGTGCGAGCCACACATAACGCCTCAGCCCTAGCCGATCTCCTCCGATTTTCACATCTCCTTCTCGACCGGCGGTTTTCCCTTTCTTTCCGAGCCATCGGCAAAAGCTCCTTGTGAGCTTTCGCACTCGTTTTTTATCCATCTCAGATGTTTGTCAAGGCATTCGAGTGAAAAATCGTTCGCTTAGCTGTAATCGCAGTGGGAATTGGTGGGAGGTACCTCGTGAAAGAAGAGGCCCTTTATATTTATGACGCAGGATCGATGTGAAGTGATACTGGTGAGGAGATAAATCGGGAGCCTGATGCGGCCCCCGTCTTACGTGAATTACAGTGCTTCCGTGAGCGATCGTTTCTGATCCTGATGACGTAAGATTATGCAGTTTAATCCTCTCGATCATTGTTAACTTTTTTTTATTTATGCTTTTTGATAATAGATTAATTGATTAAGCGAAATCGTACATTGTTACGTAGGCTTTAAAAAGCAAGAAGCTTTTCCCGCTGAAAATGCGAGCTTTAAAGAGCTCGCGTGCTATTGAACATCCAAATATGCTTGGGCGTATTGATAACGCTTTTAATGCAAGCCTATTGCGAAAATGTTCTTCTCGTGAAATTTTTGCCCTCGGGGCTTTCTCCTCGTTGCTCACTGAGGCGAGCGATGCCGAATGAAAAATGAGTTGGCGGCGCGTGACTGATGCATGCGCTTACGCGCATGCACGCTTTTTGTACTGCAATGCATCGGCTGCATCACGAGCATCGTTTGCTCGCAATCTTCCAGAGTGTACACGTGCAAATGACGTTTCTTAGGCTGCCGCGCTTAAAAATCGATTTTATTATTCTTTAACTGCGATTTTCACAAGAATTTTCATGAATGAAATTCTCTGCTCTGAATGGATGGCTCTTTGCACGGCCCCAAAACTTTTAACAATGTCTTTAAAAGTTTGGATAAAATATCGCGAAAGACGATCGCTATACAAACGTAATGGACTAAAGCCCACGAGGATATGCCACTATTCTTAACTTAATTGATTTTAATGCAATGGAACATACTGCACTCGGGTTAAATTAACGAGTCAAGTCTAATAATGCAATGCACCAGAGGTTAAGCCATTTTCTTCAAAGTAATTTTCAAGTCTAAAAATAAGCGCACGTGAAGTCTCGCGCACGCTCTACGCTTCTCATTGGTTAGCGAATGAAGAATTTTTTTCAATTTTTCTTACGACTACTCGGGGACAAAATGAAATTTCACAATACACGCTTTAATGTTTATCGGAAATAAAATTGAAAAATGATTCTATTTACATTGAACAAAAACAAAAAAAAAACAAAAAAAAACTGAGACGAACAATGCTTTGCTTTTACGATGTCGGGCGCGTTTGACGAAGGAAAAGAAAAAAGTTGGCTACAATTTTTCGCTACTCGCCTGCGGAATGGATGATCAATTTCGAATGTCAAAGATGTTTCTCGCATCGTGTCTCGAACGATCTCCGCCGCAGAGAATTTTTACTGCCCGCGGCTCGACGTATAAAAAAAAAGAAAGCAAACGGCAGTTCTTCTCAATTCAAAAATCCATTTGAACGTCAGTGGACCCGAGGCGAAGCTAAAATGCAAAATACGTATTGCCGCGCTCGACGCTTTCGCTTCGAGAACGAGATTAAATATCTGCACCGCGAGAAGCACGACTCTGGGCGAAGTAGTAAAAGTCGAATGTGGGTCGCCGGCGTAGCAGATGCGCGATCGAGCTTTGTTTATCATTTTTGCTTTTGCAATTTGAAAATTTAATTAGAGAAATAACTTTAGACTTCCAGCTGCCGTTGTACTATACTTGCTTACGGAGGTGCGCTGAGGCTTGATTAATACAACGACGCTCGGCTGATTTAGCGCTGATAACTTGCAGGAATTATAATTAAAGAGGCTTTACTTCCCTTGCGGAGTAATGCCAGATATGCTTTGTCATGGCTTTCATTTTAGCTCATCTCGCTTCATAATTGTTTAAATGAATATTCATCAATAGGGCGTCAATTTTTCGTATAATTTACTCATGCCTGATGAAACTTTTAGCTGATCCTATTTGAATGATCAAGACAAGCGATTAAAGATTTGGGCAAAAGTTATTTTCGTTGGCTATCGAGAATAATCGGATATTTGATCAATTAATCTGTAACAGCAGCTTTAATCTATTCTTTTTCGTCGGGCAAATAACTAGGGTAATTACAAGCAACTAAAGCGTACCCAGAGCTTTCCTGCAGCTTGTTAAGCGTATATGTATTTCGAACTGGTGGCTTCGACAAGGATAAACTCTTGTTAATTGTTAATTTTATCGTAATTGCCTGGTTAATTAAAAATTAAAAAATCATATAAATATATGTACGTATAAAAATCTATGTGTGCCAGTACTATTAGATAAAGAAGAGCCCCCGCACTGTGCCAATTAAGAAAAACAATGCACGGACGTCGGTTATCTAAAATTACGAAGTGGCATAACTTGTACTGGCAAGCGAAACATTCAGCACATTTAATTAAAACTTTTCTCTAGGTACGATCTAACTATTAGTATAATGAGAATCTCCTTGTAAAGCTAATTCTTGAACTAAAAAAAAAACTCGTGGCAAAAGCATTGAATAATAGATTCGCGCAGAAAATAAGAAAAACGCTTTGAATTATGGCAATTTATCGAGGAGTGAGCTCGCGTGCCCGTATACCGGATAATAAACCAACGTAATTTCATCGTTTCATCGATTCGAGGTAAATCGTAAGATGAAACGGTAGCGCGAAGAAAAGTGAAGAGGCATTCGAAAGGAAGACTGTTGTATACAGCAAGCCAGGCCAAGAAAAAAGAGGGGGGGGGAGAGCTGGGCAGCAGAAGCTCGTTAAGTACTCAAGGCAAGCACTTCCGGGGCAAAAACGCGGCGAGCGAGAGTCCCGGCGAGTTGATTAAAAGGCGCACTCGAGGCCGCCAGCGCCGCGGGCCACTAGAGACTTTCTCAATGGCACTCGGCGCGAGCTCCGAAACGGCCGAGTACGTTTCGCGCGGCGAAAGTTTCCGGTCTCCAGTGCCGGGCGCGCGCTGCCGGGGCCAGCTCTTCGCTGCAAACTTTCGGCCGAGCGTCGAACGAAGGGCACGAGTGGGGGAGGGAAGCCTCGGCCCGTTGGTAATTAAATCCCCGCGTGGCGTATGTAGCCCGAGCGGACTCTACAGCTGGCGATGATTGCATTTTTCCACCGTTATAAGCTTGGGAATGACTTTTTGAAATTGAGCCGCCGGCAATCGCTTCCGGCGATAGAGATGCTCTCGCGTGTAGCGAGCTCGCTCGAAACAGAGCCGGCAAACCGTGCATAATAACAGCCCTCTCTCTGTGCGCCCGGCCGGCTAAGTTTATTTTTACAAAAGAGAATCGATGCGATAGCCCGCTGACCGGTCGGCTGACCCTCTCACCCTCCAGGCCAGCCCTATTTTTCCGGATTATATTAATGGCAAAGGGACAAAAAAAAAAGGAGCCGGGAAGAACGGGCCCGAGCTGAGCCGGACAATTTCTCTCTGAATTAGTTTAGCTCGTCTAATCAGAGAAAAGAGAGATGGACGGGGGGGGGGGAGAATAAGTGGAGCGTTAGGAGATACGATTTGGACTAAAAGCAAAGGCAATCCTTTTGCCGGCTCTGCTCCGAGTTATTCCGAACGGCCGCCTCGTTGGACGACTACGACGCCTACTGCGTTTTCAACTTTAAAGAGGCACTTTTGTTCCGGGCGTACACTATACCTGCTGCCCCTCCGACGGCTGCGATCTACCTGTTAAATTTTATCCCGAGCAGTTTGAAATTCGTCTTTTTCATCTCGTCTATTAGAGGCCATAGAAGAGAAAAGTTGAAAATATAGTGTAAAATAAGTCGCTTTGGGTTTAGGTAGGTATACACTCGCAAAGAGAAGTGCATGGCTAATAAATTCGATTGCCGGGGAACAAAGCACTAGTCTGACAAAGAAAACGGCAATGGCCCTCTCAAAAGCATTATCTCAAGAGCAAAGCGACATGCCTGCAAAAACGAGAGAGAGAGAGAGAGAGAGAAGGGGGTATAGTAAAGGCGGGCAAGCTCAAGGATGAGCGTGTGAGAAGCAACGGGTCAGTGCTCAGGGGAAATAAAGGAGGCGAGACGACGGGTGAGAAGCTGCTCGGAGGATGAAAATTTCAAGCGCGTCCAGTAAAGACGAGGAAAAAAAAAAGAAGGAAACAGCCAGTCGCGAGAGCTGCTTTGTCGGCTTTTTAAGACGACGAGGCGGCGACGCGGAGAGCCAGCTGGCGTCTCAAAAATTCATTCGGCCCTTCTCGCTTTGCGTTCACCCAACGAGCTTTTCTCATTTGCCCGCGAAACTTGATCGATGCCTGCCGCCGGGTTTTCTCGTTTCGCCAAATACCGCGCGCGGCGCATGATTGTATTTTCGGATTTTTCATTCTGCATTTTATTTGTTCGCTCCGGTTCAGTTGTGCGCGCATGCACGCGTGCATTTGTATAGATCGCCAAGGGCTCGAGGGGGGGGGAGAGTGGTCTTGCAAAAATATTTTGTATTCGGCCGGGCTTTTAACGGAATTCATTCGGTCGGGGGCATGCGGGACACGTAGCACTTGATATTTCAAGCGGCGCAAGTTTGCCGTCGAACGTTCGTGCCGCGTAAATGCAGAGCCAGAGCCTTTGGTAAGTTTGTAATGGAATTCCCCGGGGCGGGATAAAATTTGTATTTCCTAGGCATTGCCGCGATATTTTTGTGCCCCGAAAAGAAAAAAAAGAATATCCGCCCCCGCACGGAATCACGAGGGAATATTTCATCAGCGGAATAATTCTTCGGCGGAAGCGACGAATTTTCACCGCGTAATTATATTTAAAATTATGCTCCGATGCCTGTCTCTCCCCCCCTTCCGTCCCTCCTTTGCCCTCGGCTCTAGATTAACCTTTAGATTTTAATTATACTTGCTTTTTTATGTATATGTCAACGATGTAATTAACCGTATGAACGTACATACATAATAATAATATGATAAATAAAACATTCGAGGTATTTAGTTGTACGTTAATTCAATAAATTATGGCCCGTAGATGACGAAATCAAAAGTTACGACGAAAAAACTTGATTTAATACCATCATCAAGACACAAATTACCTTATCGAGTTTCACAGGCCATATCCAAAACGCTAATTAAAGCTACGATGAAGCCTCAAGTCTAGGTCGATTAGTAGAATTAGAAAAAAGTTGAAATATATGATATTTTTATTATAATCCTCATATCCCAGGTATTTGTCATAGCCCACTTGTTCTGCCCGTAGATTTACATACTTCATTTTTCCAAAGTCCCGCGTGTAATTCACTTTGCATCCTAATGCGCCCTTACTCGGTATATGCCATCCAGAATTACACGCGTAGGTCATTCTGTTTTTTTTTTCTTGAAAAATTCTCAAGAGAACGAAACTCAACGGAGAATTTTATTTTTCGCGTGACGATGAAGCGAGCCAGATTATTACCGGAAAAATGTTCAATAAAAAAACCGAGGCTATTTTTAAACAGCGAGTTTGCTCCAGTAATTGAAGAGCTTAATAAACCCACGTTAAAAAAACCATGAGTTATATCGGAGCCGAGGGGAATTTAAAAAAAAAAGTAAAGACGTGAAAATTTGTCCCAGAAGTAAACTCGTTAGGTGTTAGTGTTTCTGTTGGCAAAGTGTCAAACGTCGAAAGCAACGCTTGCATATCCGTCTAGCAGCATCCCCCGAACTGTGTCTACATAGCATCTTGGCTCCATAACCAATTAGCGCAATGCAGTAATATCAAATTCAAAGCCCGCGCCGTTGGCAAGTCCCACGACATCCGTTATAACGCTTACTTAATTGAAATAATATTGATGAAAATTGTAAATCAAAGCGTGGACAAAGAAAGGCAAACGATAAAAATAGGCGAGGTCGCTGCGCTGGAGAGGTGTTGCTCCGGCAGTCATTATTATAGGCGGTCGAAAAAAAAAAGAGCAAACAGACTCGAGTAGAGAATAGGGCGAGGAGTACGCGCGAGCAAACACTCATTGCTAAAGGCGCGAGCAGCTATAGCGAGAGTTGTATAGATAGCGAGAAAAGTCTAGCTGCTACTGGGCTCGGTTATTCGCCCTGGGATAAGTTGCAATTAACGCTTCGCCCTGTCTGTTTGCAGACCGAGGCGAGGAGAAGCCGGAGGAGGAGCAGCTGGGGGAGGAGGAGGGCGGACAAGTCACGGGGGCCGAGTGAGATGAGTCGAGCCGGCGCCGGCTGAGAGAGCAGGCCACACAGCGGCGGCCTCACACCCCCGCAATAACGATGAATCCCGAAAATGAGGAGGTAAGTTCGAGAGTTAATTTTCTCCGGCTCTTGCGATGGAGAAGTGCAAAGGGAGGTTGGGGGGCCAGGCGAAGAGCACGAGCTTTCGAGTACCTCCGGCCTGCTTGAGCGACGGATGCTTACTCGTGAAAGCACGGCTTTTTTATCGGATTCCACAAATTTTTTTTCTTCTTTCTTTTCCTACGGGCTCTTCAACGTGCTTGTTACGAGTTTACTAATTATAACCCGCTGTTTTTCTTTGCTTATTTTCTTTTTTACTGCCACTGATTGCGAGTACAATAGAATAAATGTTTATGCTTATTCGTTGATACGAGGTGGAAGATGATGTGTGTTATTGATAATGAAAACATACTTGCAAGCCGCTCGATGTGCTTTCTTTGATTTTCACAGCGTGTGTGTGTGTGTGTGTATGCTTTGTTACGAGAAACGTATATGTCTGCACGTATGCGGAGTTGAATGTGTTGTTATTCGAAAGAGCACTGAGGAATAATGAGCAAACTTCTTCCATGTCAATTCGTATAGAAAAATTTAATAATCTTTACACTCCCAAATTATTATGATTGTTATTATCATTATTATAAACACTGATTATACTGCGGCACTAGTTTACTCGTAATTCTAGAAATGATTTTGCCGAAAAGTCGAAATTTCAGCATAAATTTTCTCATTAAAACTTTGAATTTTACTACCCACCTGGCGAGAACGTACAATCAACTGCGTACTTCAGGCTTTTGAAACTTTACTAATATTTCACAATAATAATAACGATAATAATAATACGAAATTCAAGGGATGTCATTCAAACTAAAGATAGAATCGAATTTTCGCGTGATTTTTCTGTCCACCAGCCTGAAATTGTAACAAATTTAAGAGCAGAAACGCTCAATCAACGCGAAAGATGAAAATTCCGTGAAAGGTAAAGCTTTTTAAAAAAAGCTCGGTTAAAGAGAGAGAGAGAGAGAGAGAGAGAGAGAGAGAGAGAGTGAGAGAGGTGGGTTGAGAGAGAGAGAGAGAGAGAGAGAGAGAGAGAGGGAGAGAGAGAGAGAGAGAGAGAGAGAGAGAGAGAGAGAGGGAGAGAGAGAGAGAGAGCAACTGCAAGTGCCTGGTCCTTTCCGTGCTGATCTACGGCTGCCTCGCCGCCGTCACCTGGTGCAGATGCGCCAACGTAACGAAGGTAAACGGCTGGAAAGCTCAGACTTCCTATTTCGCGAATTTCCGTGCTTGTTAAATCGAGAAAGGCCGCACGCGCTTACCGCACTAGCGACTGCCAGTTGCTTTGATCAAGCTTACAAACTCTTCCTTTACCCCGACTCTCCGAGTTGAAGCTTTAATCCTATTTTTTTTTATTTTTTCAATAAATAATATATGTCTGTTGAGACGTTTTGCTAAATTTTATACGAAAAATATTAAGAGACAGTTGAAAGACGTGATTTGATAAGGTCAAGAGCTTTTCTCTTTATTAACAAAGCCAAAAGCTCACGTCAGCAATTTCCGCGTGTTAATCAATACAAGATGCTTCCGTAATAAAAATATTCGGGAATAAATATTAAATGCGCAACAGATAAATTTTATAGAATTAGTTATATTAATTTCATTAAATTTAATTACGATATAAATAAAATAGATTTAAATTTTAATAATAAAAACACATTATTGTTTCAGAATGTCATTAATTTTTCAACTTTTCCAATCAAAAGCACAAAACATGTTTCACCGTGTGACGATGGCTACATCTACATTCCTGTGAGTTTTAATTTTACAAACGAAAACACGCGATATTTTATGATATTAACATCAATCCGCTTCATTTAATTAAATAAACTTGAAATTTTAAGCAAATTACAAGAAATAACAATTTCAAAGTAGAGTTGATAATTTGAAAACGTTCGTTTGATTACTGCATTTCATTAAATTAAATGCGCGCTACATATTAAACTTTGAAATTAGACATCTCGTGAAATTGATAAAAATTACAAAGTAATTTCTATGTCGAGCATCCTGACACTTAATTTCCTCGCGGAAACGTCAGAGTTAAAAAGTAATCTTCGCAATCTCTATTTCGTTGGTTAGCATCTCGGCAAAGAAAAATAAAACTGCGCAAACTTATATAGATACACGTAGAAACGAATCGTAAAGAAAGTTTTATTATTTTTCAATGCGATCGAGGTGGATGCTTTATTTATTGCCACCTTCAAAGTAACTTAAATAATTTTTAGAGCCAATAAATTTTTATTTGCCGTTCAATACTTCTGTTAGTTACACCGTGCATTTACGGTATGAAAAAGTCGCTTTTTAGCTTGCAAAGTGAAAAATAAGGGAGCTAATATGTAAAACAAAAAAAAAATATCGAAAGGAAGAGTCTACGTATTGAAGCTACGTATATGAGAATCACAGGGCCAGCGAAGCATATGAAATTCTTAAAGAAAGTATACGTGCTTGACCGTGCCTGTAGAGTAAATCGCACGAGCCGACCGGTCAATCGCGCGGGATTGAAGAGACGGTGAATAAAGACGTAAGAGCCTGATCGACGGGGTTAAAGCACCGGAAGGACAAAGGCGGCGGGAAAAGACAGGGGGGGGGGGGGGTCGGGACTAACGAAGCGAACCTGTCCTCAAGGGCTGGCAGGCTCGAGGAAGCTGTTGCGTAAACTGACTGATCGATTCGTTGTAAAGGCTTTCCCTTTCAGCAGCGTCACTAGCCGACTCACCTATCACTTTTACTACTGTATCATTATTATGGTCTGTATTGAATTTCAACAATTGATCCTTCCGTGCTAAGAATCAATTTAATTTTTTTTATAACCGACGTATACATCATACGATAGAGCTAAGCTAAGTGATTATATAAATCTTTATAAGAGCTAGGATGAAATGAAAAATTGGGCTGCAATAAGAACAGTAGAGCAATTGAGGTCGGCTGCTATAACGGTGGCACGGAAAGAAGCGGGACGAGCGCAAGATATAACGAGCGCGAGATTAGAAGGGTGTCGCCGCGGGTGCAGTTTCGAGATTAATCCGCACGGTCCACATACCTCGGGAGGGAGGGAGAGAGAGAGTTTCGTGGGAAAATCCGAGGAGAGCCAGGCGCGGGCCCATTCGTCATCGGTGCTCCCGGGCAAGCTCCTCTTTGGCTCTGAGTTTCCCCGCCCCTCCTATATACCGTAGCTGTTGCGAAAGCGCTGAATTACGGGAGCGGCCGAGGGGCTTAACTGGTTTCGGCTGCGCAGGTGGCGTTCATGGGGATGCTCTACCTTGTCTATCTGGTCGAGTGCTACCACTCCCCGATCAGGATCGACCTGCTCCACGCGGAGAGCCAGAGCAGCGCCCTGGCCAAGCTGACCCAGCTGAGGCTCGCTCAGCCGACGATTTGGTGGAAGGCCATCTCGTACCACTACGTCCGCCGCAAGCGCCAGGTCATGCGCTATCGTAACGGTGACAATTTCACCACGACACAGGTATGCCCCTCCAGCTACATTTTTATATACTCCATTCTATTGCGCCTGCTTCAGCTCTTGACTCTTGCAATTTTCTAACCTCCTCGGCATCTAACCTACGGATCAATTATTTTTAATTAATATCAGTCGCACGGGCTTTTTACGTCAGCTTACCTAAGCCGAGTGATAGAAACGTTCAAAGATACTGGCTTCTTTTTGTCTCGGAAAAGCCTCGCGAGAATGTCAAATAATCGCGGCTTCAAAAAGAGGGCTTTTCAGAGACTTTGATTGATGACATGTCCGAGTGATTTAGCAAGCTTCGGACATTTTTCACTGTAATAACGCGTGCTCGCTCGAATTTCTAAAGCAGCTCGCTGACACTTATTGTTCCCCTGTGCAAATTCGATATAGATTAAAGTCACTCTTGCGGCTCGCTCTCGGTGTTATTAGTTGCATCGAGTTGTTAATTACTTTGCCTACTATTCGATATCGTCAACACTGTCTCACGAACCTCGCAGTTTTGTAATAGCACAGCGCAAATCTGCATGATATTATCATTAAAACGAAATTAACCCATTTCAGTCCTCATCTTCTGCACTTTCATTTTAAACCTATTAAGGTGAAGGTCGCTTGAATACAAGACTATCCCTTTTGTAAAAATATAGAAAAATCAATTTAGTTAATATCAAAGCACGAAGAGTTAAAAAAGAGAAAAAAAGTAGCAGTTTACTGAAAGTCACGCTTAATATAAGCTCAAGTGAAGCTGAACTGTAAAAGTCACGCATGCAAAGTCTCGTGGAAACAAACGAATGTTTTCCACGTAGTGATTTTGAAAAGTCCTTTCATAGAAAATAAAGAGAAAGAGAGAGAGAGAGAGAGAGAGAGAGAGAGAGAGAGAGAGAGAGAGAGAGAGAGAGAGAGTCGCAGAGGAAATCAAGTAGCGATCAAAGCCCAGTTCGAGTCCGCGTGGTCTTTCAAATGCCCAATCTCCTTGGAGCCAGCCGGCCCCCCCTAGCCTCGCGAAGCAACGCCGCAGCAAATTCATCAACAACAAATCCCAACAGCCCTTGGGCAGTTTCCGCGAGCACAGCATCCATTACCCTTACGCGCAAACACGAAGCAGCAGCGCCACGCTATAGCCCGGCCAATCCATGTAGTCCATGCAATAAAAGCCGAGAGAGAGAGAGCGATCGTTGACGCACGTGTGCAGCACGTATACACAAGAGCCGATCGATTTATCGTCTTGCGAAATCGGACCAGCCTTCGCCTCCCTCGCGTGCGCCCAGCCCCCCCCCCCCTCGCTGCTGCCCCGCTGCCCCTGAAGGACGCTCTCCTCTGTTTTTCTCATCGCTTCATTTTACCAGTTATCAACTTGACAAAGTGCCGAATAAAAAGAAAATGAATAATTTTATTTTTCCTGCTGGTTGTATGTACTTACAGTCGGCGCGAAAATGTGCGAGAGAGCGCTTCTTGGGCGTACTGGAAGCCCAGCCTGCCTTTCTCGACAGTGGCTCTCGCTTTGAAAATCAAACTTCCCCCTTTTTCTTTCTTTCTTCCTTCCTCGAGGGACGTCAACCCGACTCTCATTCTATGTGACACTCGGAGCTGACTCGAGTGTCTACAGCCCCTTCTTTGACTTTCGGTCGCGAGGTTGCCTTCGGGGGCAGGCTGACGATGAGAAAAGAAAGAGAGAGAGAGAGAGAGAGAGAGAGAGAGAGAGAGAGAGAGAGACAAACTCGTCGTATGCTGAATGCAGCCAAACAAGAAGTAGTAGCAGCAAAATTAAGGAACGTCGAGCGCTATAGCGGCAATATCTGATGCTTTGCGGCCGGCATAATTAATTATTTGCTATCTGGATTATCAAGGGGGGGGCGGATAGGTAGGAGGTGGTTGTACTGCCGGGGGAGTGCGCGAAGCTCTCGAGCCGTGCACGCGCTTCGGTCGATATCAGAGAAACGTCGAGGGCTCGGGGTAGCCGGGGGAAAGGAGCGAGGGAAGAGCCGGGGAGGTGGAATCGAGTGGACACTCGAGAGAGAGAGAGAGAGAGAGAGAGAGAGCGGGCGCACCCGGCCTCACGAGTGCACTTTCGCCGGGGACGCCAGTCGCACCTATATGCAAGCCGCGATGATCTTAATCCGGAGCCCCTTCGCGGGCCCCTCCAGCACGCGTTCGCTTGTCGCGCGATCGAGGGACGAGCTTGCAACCGCCGCCGCTGCTGATTAATAGTTGCAGGGGCGCGGGCAATGAGTGCCAGCCGTGGCCTCGCGTGCGCCCCGACGAACCTCTAGACGCGGCGCGCGTAATTTCATAAATGCGTATCGATTGCGCGCGAGAGAAGCCCCCCCCCCCCCCTCATCGCCATCAGCAAGCTTGCTTTTTCGTTTGACTGTATACTCCAGGAGAATAACACCGGCGAGGGCTGTACCCCTTTGGCTGCTTGCTTCATTCGTGTAATAACGCAATTCACTTCTTCCAGTCACCCCTTGCACCTCTCTCTTTCTCTCTGTCCCCACCTCGGCTCTGCATTTCCCTTGTACGATCAATACTATCATCCGAACGCATGTTTAATTACACGCCAAGCTACTTTAATGTGCATACATTGTTGATCGAATTAATTCTCTTGATACTGTAATTTCGCATGCTTGATAGAGCACTGATCGGTCAATTACGATATCCGCACAAGTGCCGTTGCAACTGGAAACCGCTTTGTCCATTCATCTTTAGCCTTTCAATGATCAAACAGCAATAAAAAATAAGGGAATCGTCGATTAATAATAAACCAGAGCAATAAGTTGATGGTACAGTAATAAATTTGATGATTTATTAAAAAAAAAAAAGAAGAGCTGCCGTGGCTCAGTGGCTAGCGTGCTTGCCTCAGAACTACGTCGGCTCAAGGGGTCGTGGGTTCGATCCCCGGTGGCGGAAAAATTTTTCGG
>JAPYYQ010000434.1:0-110197 GCA_030522585.1 Anagyrus pseudococci
TTTTACTATATGCCGAGTGGATCTCCACTTTACTAAAAAAAATAGTAATTTTTGTTACATTTTTAACAATTTTTATTATAACACTTTTCTCAGTGTGTAGAAGCCTGTGATTGGCTGCCGTTGGTCCAGCGGGATAAATCAAATTCGAATATCATCACTGTTTTCATTCCAAATTCGCGGTTCGATAGTTAATTGAATAATGCATTACAACAATGTGAAAATTATTCAAATATCAATTTATACAATTAATCACACGCATCCGTAAAAAAACAATTATTAACATTCAATTTAATTTCCGCGCGTAAAGGAAAAACAGGAAAATTCATAACGAATTTACTTATCCAACGTTCGAGCCGTACAATTCACAATAACTTCAGCCTCCATAATTCTTCTAACAGCCAATAACCCGGCATTATGCGCGGCAATTACGCGCGTTTAAAAGTCTCGAAAAGCCTATTCAACGAAGAGCATCCACAATAGTCGGAAAAAAAAGAGGAGGACGAGAGTAGGGCGTGAATTAATTACGCGGGTGCCGGGCGCTTTAATTCCGCGGCGCGCGAAACGAGAAACGGCCAGCCGCAATATCTAGGCAACCGAGGAGGAAAAGGTTGGAGAGTGGGGGCTTGGCTCGCTCGACGCTCAACTTAATGAAACGCGCGGTCCAGTCTCCGGCTCTTCTCCCTATACTTTTCGCCCGCGTGTTTTTGCTCCTTGGCGGTCGCGCGCGAGCAAAAAATAACGACACCGCACCACGGCTATGCGGGATGATGAAGCCAAAGAGCGCAATTCTCCCTAGTAGCGCTTGATAATAGTTCTTCCCCCTCATAGACGCGAGAATAGACGGATCATGCTTGCGTGAGTTCTCTTTCGGCTTAACCCGTCTATACCAAGTATCTTGGGATTGCTCATTGTTCAAGGCGAAAGGACAGAGTACGGTTAAAAATTTTTGTCCCGAGGAATAATTTAGCGAGCGTCCTCGTCGTCGTTGTCGTGATTGTCCGTTTTTCTCAAAGCCAGTGCTCCTGCTAAGGGCAGCTCGGGAATAATAATCCACGTGGCTGACGACAATGCCGGCGTATTCGTCATTGCCAGCCGCATGCGGGTGCTCTCTCCCTCCTTCTCCCCCCTTCTCACTCTCTTTAGAGCGATCTCCCCCGTCACTTTTTTTTCTTCTTCATTGAGGGCTCGCTGTATGTGGCGAAGGGGGGGGGATCCATTGCGCCTTTAAGCGCAGCCTTGAAACGGGGCTGAAAAAGGAGGTCAGAGCCGTCAGGGAAAAAGACTGGAAGGGTGGCCGAGGGAGAATCGCGGCGAAGGAGCGCGCGCGCGCGCGCAGTGAAGGTGCGCGCATACTCGAGAGTTTGTAAATTAGCGAGTTTGTCGCGGGGCGCGCCTTGGAGTGAGGCCGCCGAGAGGGAGGGAACAAAAGCCGTCGACGGCGATAAATCTTTAACGATAATGGAGCGCCGGCTGGAGGAAGAGGAGAAGGAGGAAGAGGAAGCGAAATCCCGAGCAATTTGTTGCGCCTCAGGCCGCGAAACACCTGCGGCACCGCTTAAGAGTTACGAGAGAGCGAGAGAGAAAGGGAGAGTACAGTCCTACTGGCCTTTGTCTCGTCGCGGTCCGCGCAACGCTGACGCGAATTAATTTCGCCTCGAGTGGATTTGAAATTTATTCGCCGAGTCAGACGTTAGCGTTCTCCCCCCGGGGGCGCACCAATACTCAATCCTCGTACGGACTTCAGGAGGTTACCAGATCGTGCGATATTGTTTCCGGCAGCAGAATACGCTCAGCTACCCACACACACACGCATGCTCTCGCAAGAGATAAAGGGACGTTTGTCGAGCGGCTAATGAAAAAATTTAATTGGATGTTGACTCGGCGAGAGAGCTAATTAATTTTCCGTTTGACGAGTCTGCCGGAGAAAAGGGGAGGGAGAGGAAAAAATTTCAGTCGATCTGCAATTAGCTCCGGGTAAGTGTACAAAGCGCGACAATTCGCTCTCTATGATAACCCCCCGTCCGCAGTTGTCGTAGTCGCCGTCGTCGTCGTAGTCATCGTTTCCGCGGCGCAAACACGTCGAAAGTTATAATTGCCGAGAGCTGGAGCCGCTATCAGCTGGCGTGTTTCCTTTCGTTCCCCCCACCCCTTTTCCCGTCCGCCCGCCTTCGTACCCTTTGCCACGTTCGAGCACACGCGGCCCCATCGGCGTATCCATTCAGCGAGAAGGAAATGGGAAATGCGCCGTGAGCGTTTGTTTGCGCGTGCGAGCTACAGTCTCCCTCTCCCCTCTGTGTGTGTGTGTGTAGCACTTGATTGGAATGGCAATTTTTCATTTCAATTTGATACGGGTATTATTAGACGATCGTTTATGCGCTTGGTAATTACGTTGGTTTCGTTATGATTTTCGCTTTGCACGGGCTAGTGTCGGCGAGCATTTTCGATTTTCCGAGGCTTGTACACGAGACGCTGATAAATGTTTAAGTTTCGGAGGAAAGTCCGTGTGGAAGGCTTTTATGAAAATCGACATACGTAAATGCCCGATTAATCGTAATACAGCGGTAAAAGAGCAATTTCGTTCTCGATTTCCGGGGCTTCGCGGTTATTTTAAATAATCATTAATCAGGCTTGCGGTGTAAATGCTCGGTTGACGTTTAATGCGCGTTTTATGCACATCGGCTAATGTCGTTCTTATCGATGTGGGTTACGGAGGGTAGGGGAGGCGGAACACCGGCAATTGTACAGACGGTAATTCATTCAACAACGGCTGGCGTGCGTGAATACGGGAGAATTGAAAAGTGCAGCCGCTTGCCAGAGAGGTATATAAGATTCTTGATCGATCTAAAGTGAATGAGGCGCCGGTGTACACACACACACACACAAGCGCGTGTACAAAAGCTGCCATTGTTTTTGGTTCGAACGCAAAAATACCAAGGGCTTTTGTATTTCACTCGCCGACGACGTCGTTTATCGCGCGCGACTCTATGATTTTAATATTCATTTGAATTATTTACCAGTGACGATATTCGCTTATATCGACACAGAGCAACGTTAATATTCGAGATTCCTTTCTATCTGGCTCTATTGTTATACTATCTGGCTTGTAAATATAACGGAAAAATAAAAGGTCGAGGTATTTTAAAAATTCCACTCTATATCGCGAGGGCTCGCTTAGCAATTCTAAAATCGTGTGTACATGCATACCGATCAATATAGAGAGAAAGAGAGAGAGAGAAAAAAGAAAACAAAAAATCGAAACAAAAAATCAACGATAAAAAGGCTCCTTTCTCGCCGAAAAGTTTTAATCGATTTCGGAATGATATTGCATTTTTCTTGGTGAGACCAGTAACATTACTCTCTCTCTCTCTCTTTCTCTCTTTCCACCCAAAGACGAGAACAATTCCGGCTGGGTAAAAATTGCGCTAAAAACAGCGATTCCAATTTCCTGAGAAACTCCGGCCGCTTAACGTTATTGCGACGAACAGGAAAAAAAAGGATATGGAGGAGGGGAGGCAGGAGGAAAGAAGCTAAGAAGCTCGCTTCGCTCTTACATAGAGCCGCTTGCTCTCTTTGCCCTTGCCCACTTGGCGCGCGAGAGCAGCAACTTTTCGAATTACTATCCCCTTTGTCAGCCTCTCGTGCATTACCAATGCGCACGTACACAGATTTAGACTCGGATATTTCGGGCAGCGAGCGACAGGTGAAAGATCGTGCAGGCAAGTGGTAACTTTAACTCGAGAACAGTCTGATTCGAATTTGAAAGGACAAAGTTCGGAAAGGACTAGTACGAGTTGTATTTAACCTTACGCTACTCGAACCTGTACGTTTCTTTTTTTTCTTCCTTCTCCGTCCCTTTCTTTTTCTCCCAAGTACAATTGTATGATATTGAAATTTTCAAGATGGTATTGGATGTGACGGCGTTGGGAGGTTTTTATGCAAGATCTGCGTTTTATTAGATTCA
This sequence comes from Anagyrus pseudococci, assembly GCA_030522585.1. NCBI lineage: Eukaryota > Metazoa > Arthropoda > Insecta > Hymenoptera > Encyrtidae > Anagyrus > Anagyrus pseudococci. The sequence goes on from JAPYYQ010000434.1 coordinate 3,962, forward strand.
TCCGTTGAACAAACGCCGACGTGAAAATTAAATTTATAGCGCCGAGATACACGGGAGGGGTGGGGGAAGGGAGGGAGTTTGAAATAAAACGAAATTTCTTGTGACATTGTCGTATTTCTAGAATGTAATAAGCGTCGTTCACATATAACATAGACACGGGAGCCTGTTTTGGGAATTTATTATTGTAGCCCTCTATGCGATAAATTAAAAATTTATTTCACTTCGCGTCGTCTAACTTTATTTGTTAATTACCTTGAGTAAATTATTATCAAATTATTACTTGTTAATAAATTTAATTTTATCAGAGGCCGCGCGCTGGCGTGCTCGTAAAGCCCCAAAGCCTGCAACATTATTTTCCAGCTTTAAACACCGTCAACCGAACGAAGTGAAATTCTTATCTAAACTTGGCCGTACTTGAAATATTTATTTTACAACAATATTTTAACCTTAAAATAATGAACGCCGCTCGTTTTCAAACTTATAAATTTCAATACGATCCCGGGGGAATAAATCCTTTTGGGATGACAAAAACGAGAGGCATCGGCGAAGCAAACAAATTTCTCGAATGTGAAAAGCCGGAAAAAAGAATGAAGAGAAAAGCGGCGAGAGGGATTGGGCGGGGGAGGGGAGGACCTGAAACAACGAGCCTTATTACTCTTTCGCGTCTGATTCGTGCCAAGATGTCCGCGTTTGCAGCAGCGGCAGCCTCGAGGGCCGCCGGTGATTTGGCAGCGAGCACGCCGTAACTCCTGCTCTCAATACTACGCCCTCTCTTCCGCCTCATTTTTTTTCTTTTATCTCCCTCTGCCCCCGCCCCTCCCTCCTCTCTATCTTTTTCTTTCGTCGTGCATGTGTGTATGGTTTTTTTTCGCCTTTTTGTGGCGCGTGCGCTTTGACGAGCTCCACTGTAAAATAGAATGAATTATGAGCCGGGCTAATGGAAATGCGAAAAAATGTCGAGGATGGACGTATGGAAGAGAATGAATCGAGCTGAATATCGTGGCTGAACGTTGGAAAAAGAGGGCTCTCGGATATTGAACGGTTATTAAGTAATGAGCTAATTTTCCAGAAGCTTATTTTTCCCGCGATTATTATTATTATTATTGTTATTATTGTTGTTTTTGCAATTGGGAATTTTATAAATATTTATATATTGAGAATTCGTACGAGAGCAAGCTTAAAAGCTAATTTTAATTTAATAAATAGTATTAGAGGGAAAACATTTTTATGATTAAAGGATCCCGGAGTCTGGGAGATTCAATTAAGGTAGAGAACATTTTAATATGAAACCGATACGTATCTAAACTTTACGAAAAAAGAGAAAAGAGAAAAATAACAACATAGGTGAAAATAAGAGTTGAAAGTTATCAGAAATGACACTTCAATTTAGTATTAGAGTCCCTGATGGTAATAAAATTTTCAAAAACCCCCTCCAACTTCCAATATACGTCGTATTTCTGACGTGTTCGTGTGAAAGTATAACGACAACTGACACGTCTGATGCGTAAATAATGTAAGGTAGTTGTAACCATTACATACTGTCACTGCGTAGAAAATACAAAGAAAAATTTATATTTTTAGTTGAGAAAACAACATTTTTCGTTATTTAAAAATACCAAATGCTCCGAACATGGCCAGGTGAAGTGTGACTACCGAACTAAATCATCAGAGTACGTGGAATTAATATTTCTGAGCGATATATCTTCTTTTTACCTTACGTTTTAGCGGACCAAAATTTTCATTCTATACCGGTTTTCGTGCACTTTGCACTAGTCCGCGGCCTGAAAGGAGTTTAATGCATTTTCGCAACTTTTTTTTTCCAAAGCGCCTAGCCTCTCCATTGAATACTTCGTTTTCAACTGAATAGTCGAAAGTGAAAAAGCCATTGGGTGGCGTAATGCAAAAACGAATAGCCGTGTCCTATCGCAAAAACTGTTAAATAACGAGCGCGAAGATAAAGTATCCGGCGTATAAATCGCCAAGGAAGAAAAGTGGCGCTCGAGAACAGAAGTTCGCGAGTTGGGGGCGGGGGGGGGGGCTTGCGTATAATCAGTCCGCCGGCAAACAAAAGCCGTGCGCGGCTTCCAAGCCCAATTGGGCCCGATGCTCGTGAGAAATCAGTGGCTCTGAGTTTTGTTTAGTGGGAATTCCGCAAAGCACGCGTGCGCCAGCGAATTAGCCGGGCGGCCGATATGGGTCGCGAAGGCTACTGCCCTTCTACTCCTCGTCCTCTTCCCTGCCGTGCATTTGCATTTTACCACTTGTGCAAATTTGATTGCGTGGATTACGCGGGAGCTCGCGCGCCGATGTTTATTTGCGGCGCTGGTTTTGATTCGCGCCAACAGCCACTGCCGCGAAATTGTTTGATAGTTTGTTTTGAATATGAAATTCAAACTGCTCGAGTTTGTTAGCGTTCATAATCTGCATCGTGTAATAAACCTGCCGGTATTCTTGGAAATATCATATGTGTTTCGAGGTTTTCCTTTTTTTCTGATTAATAGCTTTACAAAATGATATTATTCTTTTTTTAATTGAAACCGCTTGATATTGAAGTAAAGGAAACATTATTTTTCTGCGGACTTGATAGAAAATCATTTTTATCGCTGTCGTATTTTTCTCGTTGGTCTCGGGAGTCCTTTATATAAGTTAAAGTAGAACACGTCCGTGTGTAGTCAGGCAAATAGATTTTATTGACTATAGAGAGCGTTACGTGGCTATGACTGATGTCACTCTTTCTACTTTTTACGCTGGCACTTAAGTTATTACGTATTTGCGACAGCTTGATAAGCGCGTGACTGAAAAACAGAATTTGATTCTACTCCGAGATATTTTAATCTATCACCGAAACAAAAAACTGAAAAAAAACTGTATTAAACTATTGTTTTCCCTCAAATTCTGTTATTTTCCAATCAATCTTAAAATTCGCGCCAGTTCCAAATAGTCCGATCCGTAAATATCGTTGAAATTAAACATAAGGTTTAAAATTCTGGTCAACCCGAAATTCCGCATTAACCAACTCCAATGAATCGTGTAATGAACGCGATATTTTACATTTAACTGCCCGCGCGCAGCAAAGTATTAACGTAAACCGCTATTACCCGAGTATATACAGTACGAATTTTGCAAATTAAGCACAAGCGGCACGTACAAACCAAAGAATGTAATTTACAAAAAGTTTCGCCCGAGCGCTGAGCACACCTTGTTCTCCGGTCGAGCGTGAAACCGAAGCTCTATAAACTTACTCGGCCGCCTCCCCCCTTGCACACATGACACTTACAAGTCCGGTCATTCGTTTAAAGTTAATCACATCAAGGCGAAGCGATTCTCTAACGGAGCGACGAGAGCTAGTGGAGGAGGGGGAATACTGGGCCCTGACGATTACACGGCTCGTTCGCGGGGAAAATTCAATAGCGAATCAGCGCAGCCGGGCTCGAGCGTAATAAGGCCAAATAAGCGGTAATCGCGTATATCGCGCGTGACGCACACGCGGCAGTTATACACGGGCCGAGGCCGGGTGACGAGACACGCCCGCCCCCTACCCCCTTCCCGACCGCTCAACAGATCGGATTAGCCTAAGAGACACGCCAGCGCTAATCAGATACGCGGCCTACTCCGCGCGATCCTCTGGATTGACCAAGAGCTCAGTTGCCCCGCAGAGCGTCTCTCTCTCCCACGAATATATATATATATATATATGTGTGTGAGAGTGAGAGCCGAGATGCTCCCCTTTTCCGAAGCTTTTCCTCGTCGCTGGACTTTGATCGATAGCCGACTAGCCTCCCCTTCCCTCCCTCCAGACACACTCTGCAGCGCAAGGCCTGTTACGAAATTGCGTAGTCGCGGGCTGTACCTGATTTTGACGTTAATTAACTGGTTATTTTTTTGCTTTACCGATTGATTTATTGTTTGAATTAGTGGGTTAAGGCTCGCCAATGAGCCGGAAGCAAATTTCATTTTTGCGATCGTTTGAAAATCCCGATGGGTTTTAAGCGAAAGTTACGCGGAAATTTAACTCACCCGCGTAGGCGGGCTATTTCAGGGAGAAAAAAATTTTTTATTTCTTCTAAAAATAATAAAATAAAGTTGATACGACCTTGACATCATATATAATTATGTAAATTTTAATTACTTGCATGACTTGGATGTACAAGCAGTGCGTCAGATATAAAAGTAATTCTTCACATTCACTGGGCTTGAACATTAATTTTGGCATCTAATTAACCTCTGAATAATTTTCTGCAAAATTATTTTTAATAGCGTCGTTAAGCCATGAAAAAATTTATTTAGCAGCAGCTAACGAACGATTTAAATATATAAAACGGACAAAGAACGTCATTTTCTCTCCTGACAATATTACAATTCTTCAATGAACATTTTAATGAGCCAACAAGAACATCCTAATTTTACAATATTAAATTTCCGAAAATTCATTTACAACACAAATAAAAATACTTGAGTAACTTTCTTTTGGATAACTAAATTTATAAAGTTTTTCAAATTGAAAAACATCAACAAAAACTTATTTGTTCGTTACAAAAGCAAAACTTGTTTTTTTTCCCCAACACTATAGAATGTACCCAAAAATAGTATTAAAGTAAAGTAAACTGGAAATACAATCGCAATACAGATATGTCCGCCGTTTAAGCGTCTTCGTTCTAAGCGAGCGGCCGGTCGGAAGAGACATCGTAGCGAAAAACCGAGTAGAGCTTTGACGAGACGGCGACAAAGCAGAACGGACAGCGAGAGGGAGATTACGCGCGGAGAGAGTAGTGGTGCAGGAGAGGGGAGGGGGGGGTCGGCCAAGTGGACGTCGTCAAAGGAGCGAGGACGAGTTCCAGTGTTTAAGGCTAGAGTGGTAAGGGTGAGGGAGAAAGGGGGGAGAAGGGGGGGGGAAGACTCTGTTTCCTTTCCAACGCCGGGGCTTTGCTTTATACTCGGCCCAGGCTTCTTACTAATATTTTCCGTCGGCTTTCAAATGCTGCTGTTAAATAAAAATTGAGCGCATGGATGGATCCGAATAATGCGAGCTTCCAAGTTGAACGTGCGTTGCTTCTGGCTTTGAAGAGAAGCCGTTTTTGTGATTTCAACCGATAAATATGTTTGAGCGGGTGTGATGCCTCGATTGTCGGGAGATTTAATCTACTGCAATAAAGTTGTGAGTTTTTTTCGGTTTATTTTTTTTTTACTGGTTTGTTATAAAGTCGGAAAAAAAGCGAAGACTGTTATACGGATAAGTGAACATTTTCAATCGAAACTTTTGTCGTAGAAAATGTAGAGATCTACGAGATTGAAACGAAGTTAAATGATTATTTTAATATTTCAAACTGTACCGTATGTGTTATTTAAACACGTGGCTCGAGTAAAAACAAGCAAAACTTTGAAAATGTCCCTTTTTAATTTGACGAAACGATGGGCAATAAAAAGCCTTTACGATATACATCAGTATTGACGCTTTGTCCAGTACCCATACTCTTCTCAAAGTAACAGCACGATAAACAATTTTTTTCTACGGCAAAAATAAACAGACATACACACAGAGGGACGGGTCGAGTCGAGGGATAATAACTGTACGCTTAACCTAATTTTCCGTTCGCGTGGCAAGGAATAAAATATGCTAACCTGATATACATAATTTCACGTTGAGCAAGATCACTGCATTGTACGCTCGCGCTTCTCTTTCCCCCCCTGTCCCTCTCTTTAGAGTAGCGTGGCGTTAAGAAAATTAACCGGAGAACGCGTTACCCCTTTAATTCCTCCTTTCCAGCAAATTTATCTCTCTTTTTTGTCCTCCTCGCTGCTCTACCTATCCTCCCTTAAGAAATTCCGCTCCTTAATTCCCTTCGCGCCGTGCCGTCCATCTCTAGTTCGCTCTGGTATTCGGAGCACGGCCGAAAGAGCGTAATATCTCGCGGGAGAAAGAGCAGGAGAGAATGAGAGTGGGCGGGAGAGACGCGCGAAAAAGGGCGAAAGTGACGTCGCGGAAGAGGAGAGCCCGCGCGAGAGCAGTTAAAGCGCGGTAATGGATGCCCCACCACCTCTCGGCTTGGGGTGGAAGCGGCTTTTGCCTGGTCGTTGATTTTTTTGTTGTTGCGAAGTAGGGGATGAAAAATGACGCGGAGGAGTTGAAGGGCGGCTGGGGGTGGGGGTGGGATGCACTTTTACTCAGGGCTCGCGTAAAGGTGGCTTTTGTGGATTATGTTGATGTCGCGGCAGCTCTTTCTTTTTCCGCGGCCCTCTTCGCGCACCGGCTCTACCCTTCGTTTTTCTCATCCCAAGGTGTTAAGAAGTTTTTATGGGATTTGACATGAGTGCTGCTGTTAGAGCCGAGTGGGGACCGGGAATTCTCTGGGCTCCTTGCTCCAGACGAGCTTGTTACGTAAGTGGACTTTTCCTTAGTTTAGAGGAATTCTACATTGAATTTTTAGCCCCAGCGAATATCTCTTTTTATTCGTTAAATAGTGACAAGGATACGAGAGCCATGGAAATTTTTCTGTATGTTACAAAAAGCTGCTCTCGGATATGAGTCCCGAGTCTAGCGCGTAAAATCGTTCAAAGTCATTCTACCTTAGAAAATTTGCCAAAACTGCAAGATTTTCACGATTGACGTGCACCTCGGCACGCGAAAGCGCACATATTCTCATGAATATTGCAGATCCGAAAGCTTCAAGCTTCCGCGGCTGTCGAATTTTTCCGAACAGCCAGAAATTCGGTCCGCGTCATTTCGAAAACTTTCGCGGGAATTCAGCATCTCCGCGCTTGAAAGAGAGTTCGCGCGGGTGCTCTCTCTCTCTCCCTCTCGGCCGTTGGCTCAGACCTTTCATTCCGCAAATTAAGCCCGTCGATAAATCGTGCTTTTTTGCCGTTCACCTGCCGAATTAACGAGCGCAATTCCCCCGCTCAACGAATAAAATTCAAACGAGCGATTATCGCCGCGTCACCCCTGCTTTCTTTGCCGCGGCGAAATGAAAATTACGTTCGGCAGGCTTTGGCATTCGCAAGGATCAATATCTGCGCAGCAGCTACAATAGCTTTCTCTCTCTCGATGCCAGCGCCCTTTTACAAAAAAAAAAAAAACGAGAAGAATTAAACGGCAATCGATCATACACACATCGGCGCGAATTTCAACGCCTGCAAGGGGGAGAGCTTTTGCAAAAGCGACGAGGTGGCCTAGTAGCGGTATAGGTGTCCGCTAAAATATGGAGCGTACGTGCGCCAAGTGGCAAGCGCATCAATTCGCCGGTTCACGCAGCGTGGGAGGGGGCGGGGGTTGAGGGTGGCCGGGGGGAGCAGCGTAAACAGGACGAGTTACGATTATCGTTAGGGCCTGACGAGGACGAGCCACCGCTGCCGCCGCCGTCGCCGGCAGCGGTCCTGCCAATCGGCGTCCCGTGTTCGTACGCCTTGCGCCAAATCCACTCCCTCCCCCTCCGCCCCTTGTATATTGATCTAATAAGTGCCATGCTCGTCGTCGCGTTGGGACGCACACGTGCGAACGCGCGCTGGACGATCGATCGACTGCGCGCCGATATTGCCGATGTCGAGGAACTCGATGACGCCCCCCCCTCCACCCCCTCCTCTTATCGGCCTACTGTATCTCTTCCTCTCCCACCACCCAATCGAAATTGAATTTCCATTCGAGCGCGACGTTATGAAACCGTGGCCCGTTAGCCAGCCTCCCCTGCGTGTTAAACAAGGCTTTTGCCTACACCCCTTCCCCCCCTTCAGAGCTTGGTTGGGAAAGAGTGTCTCACGGGCGCGTGTCCATTCGTGTGTTGCAGAGCGCCTGGATGCCGAGAAGGACGCGAGCGAGGCCCAACTGATGTGGGGCGCGTGTCAAGCCTTGGTGAGAGCGGTGAAAGCCGCGCCACCGGGTACCCATCCGGCCGACGCTCTAAGGCCACTGTCGCCGGAAATAAAGGCCATAACCAATGCAGCTCGTAAGTATCATCCTTTTTCTTTATTTTTTTTTGTCTCTCGTTTACTCGGGCCCCCTTTCAGACGCAAACTTTTTATAGGTCCTTATCGGGCCGGTTAATTACTCGCTCTCGAGTGCTGCGCGGTATTTACATTTTAGCAATTAAAAAAGTGTCGGGAGTAAATTTATCGCGTAGGATATTTCAAGATGCTATTTTAACCCTCGCATTATATAAAGGAATTAAGCAATCCACGAGATATACCTGCTACTGTTTCCTCAAACTCGCACATCAGCACTGAGTACTAAAAACACCATTAAAAAAAAGAAAAATTAAAAAAAGACCATTTTTTTCTCTTTTTCAAATCGTAAAAATTTTAATCAAACTAATTCTCGGCGCCAAGCCTGCAAGCTTTAACGTTACAACGTCCTCTCCTAAATAAAAAAAAAAGAGCACACACACAATTACGACGGAAAAAAGATATAACGAAACACAACAAACGCGTGTTAGCGTGAAAGAAGAGCCCTGGCGTAGGGCTCGCCCGTAAAACGTCGGCCTTCAATTTCCTTCCCGAGCTTGCAGGCTGCGAACAATAGCACGCGCATACGCGGAGCTTTCGACAGCTCTCTCTTTCGCGAGCGCGTTGAAGGAGGACAGGGAAAATTCACGCGACAACTTTTCTCCGCGGCGCGCTCTCGCAATAAAACGCCTCGCACACATCCCGCTCTCGCGCATCCCGAGTCGTTTTTCTTTCTCTTGTGTAACGCGTCCGAGAGAGCTTGTACCCCTGCATCATTCCCCGCCCCCCCCCCCCTATCTCCGTTGAATTTTATCCGCGATGCTTCTGCTGAGTTTTATAGGGTTACGATGGCTCTCGAGTCTTTTTTTCACTTTGGTATTTTGATATATTAAACTCTGGGCGTGTCTGCGTCTCTGTGTGTGTGCGCGGGTCGTTAAGTTAAGCGCGGTGTTTATGGCTTTTACACGAGGCAGCTATTTTCTCCTTTATACAGTTTTTTTTTATTGAGTTAAAAGTACGTATTAATCGAGAGGATATTTAAAATTAATTGTTATTGTCCATTTTAATTGAGCGCTTAAATTAAAAAAAAGTAGTGTGCAAAATCAATTTGCCTTTTTAGAAGCGGAAATTTTAAACAAAGTCCCATCAAATTATTGATTAAACAAAAAAGAAATACCATTAATGAAATATTGACGTTATTCAATGCGGATAATACGCTTTTTTAAATATCGATAAATTATTCAACGAAAAATAATTAGTCCTTTAAAATGATATTCAAAATTTTCCTCATTGGATATTCAATAAGTCGATGAAGTGTATAAGACAACACTTTGATAAATATTGACAACAACGGGACAATAATGCAGATAATGATTGGCATAATGGAATGAAAGCACTCGAGTCGGTTATAACTATAATTCAGGCGCGACGACTCGGGGAGTAGGTCCATTCGTAGTTGGTCCCACTGGTGGACATGGCGCGACCGGCGAAGCATGACGTAAAGCCCCTACACACAGGGTGTAATACCCTGGAGACGCTTCAAAATTCGTTTCGGTATTTCAGCCAAAGATGACGCTTTCGTCGCTGCCGCGGTTAAAGGAATCCCCGAGGAGGCTGTAACACGTGGAGTGTATCCGGAAGATGCTTTGAGAGAACGTTTCATAAAGGTACGTGATGACCGTAATGTGCTTAAGAGTATATTGCTACTGGCCGATGAGCGGGCAACGTTTTAGCATGCCTAAGAGCTGGATAACTTTCCTAGTCATGCATGATTTGTAGTCGATTTATTGCTCGACTGAGCTTTACAAAGATAAAAAAAAGTATACATTGCAATTTTTTTCTTTTTTTTTTTATTTAAAACTGATTTATAGGTTTTGTAAACCGCATAGTTGAATTTTAATTAAAGATTTAGGCTTTTTAATATTCGCGTCGATAATAACCTAAGATTTATACCTCCAGGCCGTGGAATATTCAATTTTGAATTATTCGCAGGCTTGCACTTTCTCTTTCGCTCGCTAAAACATTAATCTCAAAATAATTTGATATACGAAGCTCTATAAATTATTCAATACTTGTAACCGATCGAACGATCGAGGCTTGCAAAAACCACCATTTCCAATAGATTCTAATTCCATATAATTTTGCAAATCATTGCAAGCAAAACGCCGATGAGAAAACAAATAAATACAAAAGCAGCTCGAAGGTACAATGCCAGGTGGCATCTATTACTGCGCTCTTACTCTAAAATAAAAAAGCAACATAAAGAAAAGGAAAATAAAGTGAAAAAGAAAGAAAAGCAGACAAAAGAAGCCAGTAGCTGAACCGGAACGGTGTCGAGAAGCTGGACGAAAATAAAACGTTGCCCGTAGGGGGTGGGTGGTGGGCGCACCTGTCCGCGCGTGAAATTTAATAAAAACGGAAACCGCTCAGAGTCTCTTTATATTTTCTTCCCCCCCCCCCCCAATGCATACACACACAGGTGGAACAAATGGCGAGGAAGCTGGCGCTGGTGCCGGAGGATGGTGCTTCGCTACCTGTCTACCTGCTTAGCTACCTGCAGAGCTTTCTACTGGTGAAGGCCGTGAGTCCAATACCAAAGCACGAGCTGGACGACGAGCCGATCGACGTTGAGACCCTCGATACCTACGGCATCCTCCAACGAGCCAGGTACGTAGGTAGACCTCCCCCGCCTTCTCTCTTTCCTCCTTCCTACCTTTCATTTCAACGCGGTCACGTACGGAACGGGCCATACCAAGGCGGGCCGATATAGCGGCCGAATTTCCGGCGATTCCGATCTTTCGATTTTCAACGCGCGCGAGAGAGAGGAAAGGCACACAAGAAGGAGAAGAAGAAGCTGGCGTTGAGAAATGCCCGTGAAGCTGTTGCGAATTCCGAGTGCTTCCAATCGATAAGCGCAGCTCGCTCGAGAGAAAGCTTTCTCGAGCTTGCGAGCCTGAAAATTCCTAAGCGACAATGTCGGGCCGGATAGACTCGAGATACTAATGCAAACTAATCATCGCAACGCGTCGTCGTAGGCGCGCGCTCCTCTCGCTCGAGCTGTTTAGATACGGGCCATTGTCGTAGCTCCTCCGCCGTCGTCGTCAGCCGATCCAAGTCAATTCAGACGAGGCAAATACGCGCGCTTGCCGAGCGTCTGCCGCTGTCTCGCGAATTCCTCGTATATACTAACCCGGCGAGCTCTAGTCCCCATCCTCCCGCTACGTTACTCTCCGACATACGAGATGTTTGCGCGACACGCTACTAGCCTCGTTGCGTGTCTTGTCTTTTAGCTGGGATGATGCTTGGAATTTGCTGACGCAATGCGTGCGTGTGTACGCGTACGTTTGCTCAGATTGTTAAGTCGAAGAATCTCCAAGATTATTTTATGCTAAATCTGTAGGAGTTGCTTGAAAAATTTTGCCCCTCGGGGCTTGTGTATTTTCCGGATTAATTTTGATAAATTTCGGAAAAGTCGACGGGGAAATATTTTAAAAAATTATTATTGGATTATTTTAGGCCTTCTAATTGAGCGGCTGAGGTAGTTGAAGGAGGGGGCACACTTAACCGCGAAATTTCATGTCGCTGCGTCGTAAAAAGCTGTCGGCTAATCAAATGATTCGCTTGGCTTGAAAAAGCTTTGACCTAAGCCTTATTAGGTTTTCAGAGATAGGGCCGCCGAATTAAGCGATTTTCAACTTTAAAGCTGATGGAGCAGATCCGTTTGAGTATTGTGGAATAAGAAAAAGAAATTGGTAATAACTTTACTTTTAAGTGGAACTACTTTCATAAATGAGCTTAAAAAGAATAAAATTTACTCACACTATCCGCTCAATTTTTTTAGCGAAACGATTAAATGAAATTAAAAAATTGTTTTCAACAAGATGTAATTTCATTTCGATTATTAAGACCATTTCGTTAAGAAAGGTAAATTTTTTAACGTCGAGTATAAAAACCGTTCAAACGATAATTAACGCTTTCCATCAATTTAAAACTTCTGAGGCCATTAGAAGCGTTAAACTAACATTACCAAAAATTTAATTAACAAAGAAACAAACAGCGAGCCATACATATTCTTCAAGGAGAGAAGGAAACAAATCTAATACTTAGCCGAAGATATGCCGAAGTTTATAATTCAAAATTTCTCGTTCTGTAAACGACGGCACTGAACAAACTTAATCAAAATGCTGTAATTAAGCAAAGCAATAAATTGCCCCCTCCTCCCCCCCTTTTCTGGTACATTCGAGTCCCTGCACGCGGAAGCACAATAAGTTCGTCGTGCGCAAACATCGAGTAAGCGATTCAGCATTCCTGCACATCCCAGCCTTTAAAAGTTTAAGTAAGCGTCGAAATTGCCATTGGGCCAACACACATCAGAAGCCAACTTACGGAGCAACAAACTTGCATATACGTGCATTCGTTCCAACTTTCTCCCTTCCCCTGGAGCAATTAGAAAACCGAGGCGAATCCATCGATTCTCCAAGCACTTCCGACTATTACCTATAGAACTGCGGCAATAATGCGCGATATCGTATACGCCCTTGGTTTGAGAAAAGGCAAAATGCTTGGGGAATCGGAAATCCGCAGCTGCTCCAGTGCTGGCTCTCTCTCTCTCTCTCTCTCTCTCTCTCTTTCTCTCGACTTTGCATACACGAGCCTTGCCGACGGCGACTCTTAGCATGCGACGCGCGCGGATACATGCCGTTTGCATTTTCAGCCGCATCGAGGACATTTATCCGCGCCGGCCAGCAGCGGTATAGCAGCCGGGGGGGATTCCCCTTCCGGGGCTTACGCCACACGGCTCTCCCTAATGTTTTTCGCGATTTCGTCGTCGTCGTTTCTCTCCTCCAGTCGTGTTTTCCGCCAAGCTGGCTTCTCGAGGATCCTAATGCTTTTTAAGAAGCGCCGTGATCCTTCGGCGAGCGTTTTGTTGTCGAGCAAGCGGCGCTCGGAGGAGGTAAAAAATAAAGGAGGAGCAGAAGGTTGGCCTACTTCTTTGAAAAGTCAGCTTTTTACGAGCGCCTTTTGAATTTGAAATGATAACGGGCATCTCTTTTCCCCTCCGAAAAACGCCTTGCAAAATAAAAAGAAAATTTGTTTAACTGGACGAGCTTGCAAAAACGCCTGCATCAACATTTAAAAAAAAAAAGGAAAAAACACACGGAAAATTTCGCTTTTAAAGTTTCGCTCTGCTTAAGCTCGACGGAAAATTGAAGCGCGCTTTAATTCGTATCGGCAAACACATTGCGCCGAGAAAATTTTACCAGAGTAGAGAGAGATTCCCGTGTCCTCGTCGACGCAGCCATTGCGAATTCTCGCGAATTGAAAAACTTGAGCTCTCGGGGAATCCCCGAGGTCAGCCAAAGTAAAAGTAATCGAATTGACACAGCTCGGACCCGGAGCGAAATTAAAGGGCAAACGATCGAGGCAGCTTGCTTCCCCTTCTCTCCGCAATTTGCAAGTTCCTTCGACGTCCAGCCCAGATACGCGCTCCTCTCTCGTTTCCCGCGTATACGTAATGGTGTGGAGCTAAGAAACACGCGCGCGCTTGCAGCAACAGCAGCAGCTGCACACTAGCTTAAATGTTTTCGCTTTTCTGGACCGTCGGCTTGATTTATGGCTGTGTGGCGGAGCTGATAAGACGAACTGGCACTGACGGGTAAAAGGGTGGAAGGAAGAGGTGGTGGCCGGGACTGGGGGGGACTAGAGGTCTTCTTTAGCTCTCGTGACTAAGTCGTTTCTTACCATCGCACTATCTCGGGGATGCTCGTGCTTTAAAACATCGCCGCGACCATTTTCCTCCCTTTTGAATTCTCGGCTTTACGATTGGAGGTCCGAGCTTTATAACGCAACCTGCTCGATCGGCTGGAAGCAAGAGGGCTTCATGCCGAGAGCGGCAGGACGATTTGTCTTGCTGACGTAGGGCGCTCGATGAAAAGATTTCACTCGATGTAACCCTTCATAAGCCATTTTTTATAATGAGCCTGACTTCTTATTTTTTGCATTCCTACTTTATTCCGAATACGACGGATAAATTGTAAGCGAACATAATTTTAACAATGAGTTTATCATCAGGTACTGGCTGGACCGCGGTGATTTCAAGATGACGCTGCGCTACATGAATCTGCTCAAGGGTGCGCCTCGCAGTGTTGCCAGGGATTGGATGAACGAGGCGCGAATACTTTTGGAGACGCAGCTGGCGATGGAGTCGCTGGTCGCGTATGCCGGCGCAAACAGTCTCCTATTCATGGGCGGCGGCGTGGTGAGGACAAATTTTTTACTTTATTAGTACTAAGTCCATATACTCGGCCCTGAGTTTTACGGACAACTTTTACGCGAATTAAGGTTTATTATTGTAAATTTGTTTCTTTTTGTTTTTATTTGTATTTTAGTTTATTTAGTGGCAATTGTCACGATAAACACGAGGAAGAAATACAAAACAAAAAGTGGCCATTGCCTGCGAGAGTCAGAAGTGCTATGAACTAGTGCTAGAAGTCTTTAAACTCGGAAAAAAAAGAGAGACAGAAGAAAGCGGGAAAAAGCCCCCAGTCACAGCAAATAGCACGAGACTGATAAAGCCGGGAATTCTCACTTATTTTATTTCCAAGTTCTTTTCGGCTTCTTTTTTTCTGCCACTCTCACACAGGGTTCTTGCAATTTTTCCGCATCAGTCGATGGCATTCCTCGGCGCAAAACCAAACGGGGTGCTATTTTCGTGCCGTAGAACTCGAGTGATTATTTTTCTTTTTGTATTTCCTTTTTGTGAACATCAATTTCAACTTCCGGATTTCGCTCGGATTACCATTGATATTGCCTCGTGATTAAAAAAAAATGATTATAATAAACTTTTATTGCTTATTTTGCTATGTGAATTAAACACGTCTGACTATATGCTGATATTACTACTTAAATTCGAAATATAACCACAATATCGCATAACTGATGCAAATTCAATTTTGCGCGTTATACAGAGTTAAAAGTGACATTTGAATAACGTATAAAAAAGTAAATTGAATCATCATTAAAAATGCGCAGCCTAGAAAATGCGCAATTTCTCGCGGGCAGGCATAATTTCAAGCACGAGGTCAAAAGCCACAACGTGTAATTGCTCCAAATGGAATCTAGCAGCTGCGCGTCCATAGAAAAAAAAGAGAGGAGTGAATAAAAAAAAAGCTACTTCAAAGGGCTAGGCACACGCACTCGTCTGTCGTTGCGGCGCACATAAATTGCCGCGAGCTAGTTGCACGTGGCCGCGCGCGTTAACCGAAAAAAGACAGTTGTCCAGAAGGGTCGAATAAAAAGCTCCACGGGCCGTTTGATTTACGACCGGCGCAATTTCTGCCTGAGAGGCTTTTTCTCTTTCTCTCAGGCCTGTTCAGCTAAAGTCAGCTAAACGAATACCAATTTGTATTGTGTACGTGTACCTCTATCTACGCGTGCGTGTGTGTTGCAGAAAAAGTAGCGCAGCACGAGGGATGGCCGCATTCGGGAGTAGCGAGCAAGCAAGCAAGAGAGGGAGATACGAGCAACCGGCAGCAGCAGCAGCAGTAGCAGCAATGGCGACTCGAGGGAGGAAACTTGTGCCGAGTGTGCGTGTGTGTGTGCGCGTGTGAGTGTATGTGAGCTAGAGAAAGAGAGACAGAGCAAGAGAGTGTGAGGGAAGAGCTCGCCCGGCAAGCCGACCAGCCTTAATTGTACAGTCACAGTCTCCTTTTAGTAAATTATACCCGGAAGGAGAGAGAAGAGAGAAAAAGAGAGAAAAAGAGAGAGCGAGAGAGTTAGAGAAAAAGGAAGAGCAGCGAGGAAGAAAGAGAACAAAAAAAACGATCGAACGTCTTTTTATTCAATGATTTACACACCCGTGCCCACTGTAATTTATTTCTCCTCCCGTGATTTCTTAGGTTCCTTTGTCCCTTCATTTTCGTTGTTTTTTTTTCTTCCTTCAATTTTTAAACGACAATATACCACCCAAGTCCCCGGTATTAATTACGTCGAAATCGCGTAAGCGCGGAATCGACATGGGGCTCGTTGTTACACCGTGCCGGTTGCCCGGTGGAATCGAAAGCACGCGATCCTCAGCGAAACCCGTCAATGTTTGATTTAACTGGGAAATCCAAGGTATATAACAGAGCACAGTGTCAACGAGTTCCTTGGCTTCCCTCCGCTTAGACGTACGTGTTTCATCGACGAACTGCTAATGGTTCGGTTGTTTATCGATTTATCATTTGTAGCGATGAAGATCTATTGTATTGTACTGCCAAATGTAAATTAACTTGTTTCAAAGTGGCATTGTGAAGAAATAAAAATTTAAGTGACATCAATGCAGTCCTTACTTCTACCTAACAGCGTTCTTTTTACCCTTTTATTTTTATCTCTTCTGAGACCAATAACCTATCCCTGACAAAGTGCACTTCTCATTAACGCCACCACACAGCCTATTCGACTTCCTCCAGTTGAGTCAACCTTTTTTTTTTATTTCATTCTTCCCCGCACTTTTTCTATCAAACTTTTTTTTCTTCCACGACGCTTTAATGAGAATCGTGTGTACTCGAAACGAGGAGGGGCTCGATATATCGCCTGTATCGGCTTTTCGTAGTCTACCCCTTTCCTTCGTCACCACTCATAGAGCGAGCGTTATACCGAGGTCCTCTACTTCGTAACTCGACACCAGCCAGTAGCCGCCCTGCAAAGTTTCTCCGTCGCTGATTTTTCCCTTGCCTTTTTTTGCTACCCCTGCCCATTTTCGGCAGCCTCTCTACTATACACGCTCGCACACGTAAACTTCGTTTTTCACGGCGACGTGCGCTTGGCCGTTGTCGTTCTCTCTCTCTCGCGTCGAAACGAAGCATAATGGCGGAGGCAAGAGTGAGATTGAATTTTGACACCTATATGTATGCCGCGATAATGAAGTTAAATTAATGTTCGTAGTTTGAAAGCCCCGGCTAACAGATTGACCCGGGATCTGTGCGGAAGCCGACCTTTCTTTTTACACCCCATTACCAAATTTTCTTTTACCCCACACTTTGTCAACTTTTATTCTTTCTTTTTTTTTTTAAAGCATACAAAAAGAAAAAGAATACGTAGCGGTTACCATGTATCGCTTCTGATCCGGAAACTCATATCTATACATAATGGATATGGAAATGAGAACGAAGTATCTCATACGGAGAGTAACATCCGCACAGGCATTAATCGACTGAGCAGCTTCTTCAATCATAATACGATTCGCTTCAGCCTCAATCGGGTGTATTGTTTTGCAGATGGCCTCGGCGGCCACGAGCTAGAGTGAGCTCGAATCCAGTTTCAATGCAAGTCTGTAGAGAGTGAGAGAGAGAGAGAGAGAGAGAGAGAGCTATGATCATCGTACGGTCTGGCTTGGAGCGCGTATATTTCGACGGGCGCCGCACGTACAAACGACCCGGCCGCAAAATTCAAATCGGCTTATCGCTCGGCCGCGCCATTACCACCCTGCCTAGAGGCCGCAGGCCGCAGCGCGCGCTTTATCTTTTCCCATCTGCTGCGCGCGCGCGGCCCGTACGGGGCGACGTGTACGCCCATGCGACAGAGACAGAGAGAGAGAGCAGCGAGCGCGTGGACGAGCAAATAAGCCAATATTTGGTCGGACCGTGACGCCGTGAAGCTTGCCCTCTGTCTGCGGCTCTATAGCTCTGCTCTCGGTGTTGGATATAGCTCTTCACTGGCCTCCGTTACCCGAGACGCTCAAGTGAACGAGAACACGTCTATACGTTATGGCTTAACGATTACGAGCTTCTACATCGCGCCAAAGGTAAGGTACAACTCGATTCATGCTGCACAAAATTTTTTTTTTTTTTTCGTATGAATAACAAACTGCCTGTGATAATAAAAAATATGATTTTCTTTTTTGCTCAGGTTTACGAGCAGAAGAAATAAATTTATATTAACGTACATTCTTTATATAAGACGTGTCAAAAGGCAACGAGAAAAGTTATTGAATACAGCGTTAATGGCGTTTGCTGGCCTATTGACTAGCGCTATATTTAGCAGGCCAGGAGCAAAAGATTAATTTCCTCGTAACGCATTATCGAGATTTATATTACTTAACGTTGCTCCGTTGATGGCTTTTAATAACATTGGGTTCTAATAAAACTCGGAGCTGATTAATGTTACTTGTTATTGGAACGCGAGCCTGTTATTACAAGCGCAAAGACATAACTGTAAGATTTTACAGTTTTTTCCCCCTGATAAACGATGGAAATGTAAGATATAGCCAAGCATTGCTAATAACATTTCACGGGATGTAGATGGTATACAGTGCACAATCCATTAGCAGCTTGATGAAAGTAAAAAAAAAGATAGAAAATCAGGAAAGTCAAGTCGAGAGAGCGCAATAAAGCAGAAAAATCGTTGAGAAAGAGAGGAGAAAAGGCGAGGAATGCGACGAAAAAGGAAAGCTAGATAGGGTGGTCGACATAATGGATATATGTGATAGGAAAGTTGGACTGTGTAAACAGAACCAAGTCGAACGGAATCTCCAGCCTGACTCCCCTCCCCGAGGCTTCCTTGGACCTATATACGCGCATTGTGTGTGCTAAGCACCCACCGACGTACACTGTACACCGAGCCATTCAGGCCCCCTTTTGCCCACATATTACACAGAGCGTGAGAGAGAGACCTCGGCATACACTCGCTTCGCTGTTTTTGTTATGCCCGCGGCTGGGAGTATAAACTTTATATAAGCGATGAATAAGGAAAAAATAATATCGACGTGCTCGAATGGAGAATGAAACTTTAATCTTGGAATCATGGTCGCTCAGGGTCTTGCAAATTTTAGGGGTTAACGTTGGATATAAGGGCAAAGCAGTTTTCTTCTGAAAGAAGGCGTAAAAAGAAACTTATGCTTTACTTGATGATGCGTTTGATCAAATTAAAGTCTATCCTTGATTATTGTTCGTATAAAGGGTTTACTTTTAATAGGATTATACAAATGGTATATAGAACTGTTTAAAATCAAGCTCGAACGGAATTTTGACGTGAATAATATATTAATTACGATTCAAATTAAACTCCGCATTACACGAACTCTGCTTTCTAATTTCGATTCGCGCATTTATTAATTTTCTCTTCTCCATCACCTGTAAATTTTAATTCAATTGAGTGTCGCCAAAGTCCTTGGCGCATTCCGTCGCTCATTTTACAAACCGGCAAAAGTTCACCGAAACGCGATTACTTCATCCTGTTGACACTGCCTAGGCGTGAAAGCTCGCAAGCTCATTTATTTGCCATTCGCGCTTTTCCCCAATTTCAAAAGGTCATCAAAACTGCAGTACACTTGGTAACGCGAATTATACATTCAATTCGTCAGTCTTATAGCAAAGCCACGAGCTTTCTCTTTTTCTCTCTCTCTCGCTTTCGAGATACTTACCCCAAAAGTGTAAAAGAACACAAGCCAGGCATATCCCAGGGCGAGTAGAGTGCAGCCGAACTTTCCCAAGGCCGTAAAAGCTCGAGCGAACTTTCTGACGCTTACCGGCCGTCAGACGGGAAAGCGGCTCTAACAAAACGACTCGGCCCTCCCTCGAAAACTCAATTCAACTTTAAAAACGGAGCCCCGGCGTCCTCGTTTTCGTTCGTGTTCCACGTAAAACGGCAACATGATTTATTTAGACATCGAGCGCGCCCGACGGAAAGCCAAGCCTCCGTACGTCGCCCGTGGGCTCTCGGAGGAGGAAGCGCCTCTTTCTTTTCGCGGTGCGATACGATGATCGACGAGGCACCCCGGCCTTTGCCGTGTATACCGAGGCCCGATCTCTCCCATCAAGCGAGGCATTCATCACGCCCACCGCGATTATACCTACAGAGCCCCCCGAGCTGTGTATTTAAATCAATAAGAAAAGGCTGATAGAGCGATTAATTCTGCCCGAGGTCTCGAGTGAGTTGTCAGTTTTTTTTTAAATGGTGCCAAGGGGAAGTCCCGTGGGGGTGTGGTTGCCGATTAAATTCGTGAATTTGCAACTTTGATGTTGCGAGACGTCAGGCTTTTAACGGGAGGAGTTGATAATAGCTTGCTGCTCGGAATGGACTTCTGCTTTTTTTTTGAATCGGTGTATATAGGGTATTGTTATTTAGATATTATTGTGCCAGCGGAACTATTGATGGGACAATGCTGTGACCGATATTCTGATTTTCGCTGTCCAGTTTAAATGGAGTGTATGTTATATGTGCATAAAGCAGAGAAAACATAAATGATTCTAAAGCTGAAATGTTGCTGGGATAAACTTTTATTCAAAACTTTTTATTTTTTTTTAACGTAACTGTATAAATAAATAGAAAAAGAGAGCGAGAGAGGCACGCGTAAATGTTAACCGCAGGTATTAATAAAAATCACTTCTCGGTTGAATGGAAAATTGATTTGTAATTCAAATGTTCGTATACCTTTTGACGAGACGAAGAAGAACGGAAAGGGGCGAGATAAGGGTTAAAGTATAATATATTTCCATTTGTGATTTAAATTTTAAAAAACAAAAAGTAAACGATGTCTATGTATAGGAGCTAACGCGATAGAGATGAATACAGAGAAAGGAAAATTGCTACTGCCGTGAATTTAAGTGCTTCGCTTTGATCCGAAATAAATGTAGGTCAGGCGAAGTTCTGAAAAAGTCCCCAGTGTGAGCCTCGCGAGAGCATCCGTCTCGTCGCATCTCGTTATTGTATAAACAATTTTGCCGCGCGCGCGTCAGTTCCTTGTAATAATCTCATTAGCTGCAAATTTAACTAGAGCCAAACGGTCAAATATAAACAGGCTACTCGGACACGGCGATTGCTTTGTCGAATTATCAGCGGAGGGGCGCGTCAAACGTCCGTCGGTCCGCGCTCATTCGAAAGTCAAACAAACGCGTCCCCTATTGCCGTTCGACAAGCAGCGCACCGGGCAATATAATCAAACCGTAGATTCGTGCGTGCGCCCACCTAATCAGGAGTCCACTTGCTAAGCGGTATGCGGTGTAGTGGTGCTCAACTCGCCGGGAGTAGGGGATATATGCCGGCGGTAAGGTGTCTAAGCGGCCTCGCGAGCTCCCGACAGATAGGACAGACCTGCCGTCTCCAGAGGATTCAGCCTGAGACGGAGGAGCTGCGGTTGCTTCTCCGGCCTATTAGCATATTTATTAGACGTCACTCAGGATGCTCTACTTCGCTGTGTGTGGGTCTGTATGTGTGTGCGAGTATGGCTGGGCGCGACTCGAGTGGTCCTCCGGATTCTCTCTCTCTCTCTCTCTCTTTCTCTCTCTCTCTCTCGCGAAGAAGACGCAATTACCTCTTGCGAGGAGGAGGAGAAGCTGTTGTCTGTTCCTCAATCTTCGCTTAGACTCGTTTGCTGGCCGCGTGCCTGACCGTATCCGGGCTTCATCTACTTGACTGACCTTCGCTGTATTCCAACGCCACCGCCGCCGACGCCGTGGCTAATTCGAGGCTCTTTCTCGTCGATCTGAAGATGAGCCTTTTTTAGTCTCTCGTTTTCTCATTCTTTTTCCTTTTCCGCTCAAAGAGCAGCCGAGCTTGTTGTTTTTCAGCTTTTGTGATGGTAATTGAATCGCTATTGGCTGGCCTCCAGAGTTATTTTAAGATCGATCCTCGAAAGCCCGTTTGAGAAGTTAATTGAGCAAGCTTTCGATATAATATTTGTGTCGTTGCAGATTTATTATTACAGAATTTTGCTGTTAAAAGAATTTTTGGTTAAACAAATAGTTTAGTCGCTATAATAAGTCGCAAAAGATGGAAATCAGATTATGAGACTAGAAGCGCGCACAAACGGAATCGTGAAATGACAGATATTAGTCTGCGTTTCATTATAATTGACAATGGGCATTCGAAAGCTTACTCGCGAAATACATCAAATATGTGCGGTCCGGTGTGTCTGATTACTAGATTCCATTTCCTTCATTAATTGATACTATGTTAACGCTATGTTCAACTATTGCTATATTTCATCATACGAAAAAGGGGATCCACGTGGAACGATAAAATGCAAATACAGAAAAAATTTGAAAAATAAACAAAAGCTAGTTCTACAAAGCTAGATAAAAAGAGGAAAGTCTATTGAAACGATTTTGGTTTGCTCTTGAGTGAATATCGATAATGACGAGTGGTTCGATGAAGTTGATTTTTTGATTACTTTATCAGTCAAATATTGACTCATTGCATTTTTTTTCAATTCTTTTGATATTCGTTCGCGAGTGTGACCGTTGATATATACTTTTATAATCTCTTGATTGAACATTGTCTTATCGAATTGTGCAAGATAGATTGATTGGTTTTTTAATCAAGTAGAGTGTTTTGATCAAGTAGAATAGTAAATTTATAAAAAATAGAAAGACTAGTCAAATGCAGACTCTATTGTCTTTTCAAAATTATTTTTCATGTTTTAGAGTGTAGTAGACGTATGAATCAAATTTTCGTCACGGAAAATTTACAATTTTTTTCGTGTACAAAATTTATTAAAAAATATCCTTCCCTTTCGTACACTTAATTACTCTTTAATTAAAATAAATTGACCATCAAGTCTCCAAAATTTAATCAAGATTAATGTTGTAAAGCGTAGGGGAGAAACTCGAAATGAGAGAACATTATTTCTTTTTTATACCAAATAAAACGTATGGTGTATAAGTTTAGCGCTATATCAATTCTTTAATCAAATTTATACGGGAATTTTGAAGAGATTGTATAAAGACAACTTTTTAGTTCAGTAAATATAGCTGTCATTTATTAACTTCAAAAATTTCAACTTACCTACTCAAGAATTTCCAGCGAGGAATGGTTCGTTGCTTATTATCAAAGACACTTATTAAAGAATCAATACGCTCTGTGAATTCCAAATTGACGACAGAGCGTATAAATTCTAAAATAAATATCTCGACATTTACATGCAGATTGACATTCTTCATTTCTTCTCTTCGTTTATTCCTCAATTTGTAAATAAACGCTAAATTATTATAATTCAAAATAAATTGAAATGTATGACAAAAAAAAGGATCAGTTTTACGCAGACATTTCACACAAAATACTGTTATGTTGAACTTTACAACCCGTCTGAAAATTAGAAAGCCTTCCAGCGACAAATTTAAGGCCAAAGCCATAACAAACAGCTGTAAATTTATAGCACGTCATCGGACAGCAAATTCGATAATAACCGCGTTTCGCATATCCCCCAGAGCTTAGTACTGTGACCGGCCTCTACTCTATGACTTTTCCCGCAATTACCGACTATTAAACTTTCAGACCTCTAATAGCTCAACCACTTCGATCCGGCTCTAAATCTCGAACTCCGCTTGGTCGTTTGTCAATTGAAGAGGTATCCCGGATTTTGCTGTGAATTAATCTTGGCGTGTGATTAATTCAAATAGCTCTTAAGAGGGCTTTGGAAGTGATTTTTTTTACAAAAAACCGTAGTGTCCCAACTGTTACGTCTTTCTAAAAAGCTTAGCTCTTTGCTAGTGATTTAGTGCAGATACTTACCGCTACTTTAAATATTCAAGAGAAGACGTTTTATTTTGCTGTCAGTTTCGAATTTTGTCTGCTGGATAACGCATCAAGTAAGGATAATTGGAAATAACAATATCTCTTCGCTTTAATTAATTTTTCTCAAGATATTTTTATTTTTGGTTTAATGGTACAATGGAAGTCAAAGAATTTTTGCGTCATCTCGTCGTTTATTAATATTTGTAATATAAGAGTGTCGTATAGATTTTTGTTAGCTTTTCTTTTAATAATAGTTCATCGAAACTAGAATTTTATATCGCATGTATATAAGAAATGCATAAACTACGATCGTACGATGTTTAAAAAGTTTTTCGTCTATATAATTAATCTGTATTCTTATATAATTTATTTAGCTTTGTTATTTATTTAAATCTATATGCATTCATCGCAAGAACAAGCAAGAAGCACTACGTTTCTTTTATAATAGGTAACTCTCTCGTTTTCTTTTTCATTTAATTTGCCCTTGATAAATGTATTTTCATAATATAACTTTTAACAATGAAACTTAACATGAAACGCTAACTCTAATATAGAGATGTTCTGTCTTGCGAGTTTCGATTTATAATTATTTGTTTTTCGATAAGTGACCATATATAATAGTATTTATTTTGTTTATTTATTTATTTGTGTTTATTAATTATTTATTTTTTTGTTTATCTAAAGTCGCAGTTCGATATTTAGCATGTTTTTTTCTCGTATCTGCGTATATTTTTTTTTGTTAAAGTTATAGATATTTTGTATATACATATACTTCAAGTACTCTACTAAGGTAAATGCCCCCGGTGATCGGCCAGTCAAGAACGATTTTTTTTAAATATGTATTTTTTTATAACAATATCATACCGATACAATGAATCAGGCGCTCATTGTCATTTCGTAAAAATACGTGTATTTACAATTATGGTCATTATATTTTTTAATGAGATCACGATTATTCCTTTTTTTAAATTAGCTTCTTTTACTAAAACATATTGATCGTTCGCAAGCGAAATTGCTTAAGTATATTTTTTTTGTTAACAACAGTGAACATGCGATAAAAAATGTATCGTATAATCTATGCATTCATATATCAGCATTGGTTTTGACATACATGAATATTGATCTTATTATTTATGTCATTATCAATCAATTTTTATTCTTATTTTATCATCAAAACAATTAAATGAAAAAAGTTTGCAATAACTCTGAGAAATCGCGGAGCACAAGTGGGTTTTTAATAATACATGTGAATTAATTTTAGTGCATAAAAGTTATGGATCACTCATAAATATAATATTTAAAGTATATATTTATCAGTTTTATCATGGCGCTTATTTCGTTAAAAACTCTTAAGCTCGTCAATAAATTTTGATACAAGCTTTAATTCACCACAATATATTGGTCAATAAAATCTCTGTTAAATATATGCTTCAAAAAACATTTGTCATTTACCTACGCAAACATTTTGCATTGCTTCTCAGAGTCGAAAAAATAATTAATGTAATTTTTCAATAAACATTATAAATATTTTAACCGTAATTATATCCTTTTTTCTAATGTTTATAACTTTACGAATAATTACATAATATTCATCAAGTAACTGTTTATTTAATAAATGTCTAACAAAATATTATGCGTCGTAAAAATAAAATATATATTTAAAAAATATACACTCAGCGCATATGAAAATAAACTTTACATGAAGATATTATATAAGACAATAGAGATCCTTGGAATGATAAGTATAGGCATGCGGCACCGAAATCTGGGGCATTTGCCTTCAACGAGACTATGTAGTTCGGTTTTTCAAATAGTTTTTTTTTATAAATTTTATAGATGACGGTAACTGTAATAATTGTATAGCAATATTAATATTAGTTCTAGTAGTATAGGAGTAGCAATGTTAATAATTAATTAATCAAATTAATTAATTATTACTTTATTTATTTTTTTTTAGTCATCCGGCATCATTATAAAACCGTCGGTAGAGTCTAGCACCTGTCTCGGCCAAGCTGATTGCCTAATTAAAATTAGTGTCAAAAGTCATTCTTCCACGTGAAATTTAATAGGTTGCTCTCGACGTAAATTAGTGGAACAAAAAAAATACAGCGTCAATCGTGAAATTGCTTGATCTAAACTTAATTTCGAAAGGTGAAATTGGAATTTGATGAAAAACAAACGGCGAAAGATTGTTCGAACAATAAGATTGAACGATGAATAGATCAAGTGATGCTTGGCGATCAGCTCGAACGAGATCGAGGCGCCGACATGGCTGTGGTCCATTTGCAAACGCCAGGAGTCTTCCAGGACGCGGGGAATTCGTTGTGTCACGGATAATCTTCTTCTCCTCCTTTTCTCACTCATTTCGCCTCGCTATCGTCCCTTCCAGCTCCCTCTTCCATTAGCCGTTTTTTTCTCCTTTCATTTCTCCCTCTCTCTTTCTTTTTCTCTCATCGTCATCAACGAAAGTAAGAAAGATAAAAAAAAGCGAATGTTCGCGTGTATCTTTTGCTCGTCCAGGGCCGCACATACGCCGGCTAATTCGTATCCGCAGTAATCAAAGAAAAACATCTCCATCGTGTGTCCGAGAGGGTGGAGGAAGTTGAACGTCTATATACAGCCTCTGCGCAAGCACAGCGTCGTCGATTTTCGTTTTTTTTCTCCCGCGCTGCCGGGTGACTCTCTTTCGTTACGACGCGTTAATTTGACTTTTGCTCGAATGCGGATGAGCGCCGGGCGAAAGGCGAAGCCCGAGGAGCGTGAGATTTAATTAACATAATTTTACCAATTGCGACAAATTGACTCGTTAACAAACGCCCCCTGCAAGCTCTCTTCCACTCACGAGAGTCGCGTAATTATGTGATTTTAAGAATTAAAAAAAATTCCATTTCGACGATTTAATTTCTCGAATTGGCTTTTGTTTTTTGGAATTTAATTTCGCCCCGCGGCGTAAAGATGAAAGAATTTAAGCGCGACTTTCGAGAAAACAGAGGAGCTTTTTTGCTCGAGCGATATTTACCGATTCTCACGCGAGCACGATTGAGCTAAAGAAAATCGGGAGAAAAAAGGATCAATTTTCAAGCGAGAGAAGAAAAGCTGCAATGGTGAAAATGGCCCATAAATAAAACGGATCGTGAAGGAAGAAACGTGGGAGTGGCGCGCTGTTTTCGCGTATATATATCGCACACCGATGACTCCTCGCACCTTTTTTTTCTTTCTTAAATTACTTTGACTCTCCGTTTTCCTTCCTTTCTCCTCGTATTTTTCCACTTTTTCTGCTCTCAGCTCCGATTACATAAAATTTCGATCATTCCGAATGAAAATTTACGTAAGGTCTTTATTAAAATATAATCAAATCCATTGAAAGGCCATCAGAGCCCCAAACAAAATCATCGTATCTCCCTCAAACCCATATATCCATCATCGTGATCCATTAACCCTCATAATCCAGCTTTATCCGAGTAAAAAATCAAGCCCCGTTTTTTCCCTCCGACCCAAGAATAATCACAGCAAAACAAACACCGCAAGGGAGTAAGAAAAGAATAAAAGAAAAAAGAAGAGAGACGAAAAGTAGCCATCTTATTTTTGTAGCTCTAGCGTCTCTCTCTCTGCGCCTCTCCCAGCCGTCTCTCATTATTCCCATCGCGCGCATCCGATATTATTCTTTGCCTCTTGCCCCCGTTGGACTTCGCTCTGCTCGTCCCGCAAGCCCCCTGCTGTTTTCATTTCTCGGCGCTTGGCAAAAAGCGCCGCGCGCGACACTTTCGAAATTGAATTCTCACGCGCCAGCGCGATATCCTGGCGTGCACGCGCGCGCGGGAGCGGAAAACGGAGAGGAGCCCCGTGGCACGGGAGTATAGGGAGAGGGAAGGGGGGAAAAATGGAAATCGCCAAAGCGAGCGGCAGCTGGCACTTGCGGCAAGGCTGGATCGCGCGATTGCCTCTCTCTCTCTCCCTCTCTTTCGCACTCCGTGCGCTCCTCTGTTTTCCGACCGGCCAATCTCGATCGAGACTACGCTTCCCTCCGACTATGCTTCCCCGATCGATTTCACCTCTAGGCCTCTAGTCTCATAAATACATTTTTTTTTTGTTAAGAAACACATCGTCGTTTTTGTTCAAATAATCGAAAAAGCAACGCGAGAGCAATCGCGCGCGCATACACATTTTAAGAATATTCATTATACACAGCGGAGCTTTTTGTCGCTAAATCGTATAGTCAGCCAATTTTCAGCTCGGCATTTCGTTCCGCGTATAATTCACGTTCGACCTCGTTAACATAGCTCCTGTAACATTCGCAGAGGAGAGCATATACGGGGGGGGGGAGGGGGCTATAACGCGAGTCGCCGAAATCGACTCGATACACACGAATGAGAGAGCCCGATGAGAGTAAGACGGAGATAGTGGAGCGCGCACGTGACATCGGCACGCGCGCTATAAGCGACCGCGTCTCCTCCTCGATTCTGCGAGAGACACAACTTTACAAAAACACACGCGCATACACATCGGAGAGCAGCGAGTCGTGCATATATAGTAAGGTATATGGGCCATATTGCCGCCGAGCACGTCCTTTATGCGTGTATATTTCTATGAATACATGGCGCGCTGGCCGCGATATAAGAAGCCGAGCAGAAAAGAGAGCAGGAGAAGACGGCGGAAAGTGCGTGCGCGACGAGAAGCACCTGTGTGGGTGTGTGTGTGTGTGTGTGTACACGTGTTTATTGGGGGTATTACATATTGGCCTGTAACTCGGTGTCTGCGTGTGTACAAAAAACTATCGTTGGCTGAGTATATAGTGGAGAGTTGGGCGGCGTCCCGGCCTCGTTATTGCTGTCGATGATCCCTAAATAGCTCATCCTCCTCGCGTCTCATTCCCATCTCTCTCTCTCTCTCCCTGATCCTCAAAGTCGTACGGTGAGGAGGAGGAGGAGGAGGAGGATCGAAATCGATCGATGTGTTCGTCCGAGTATATCCGCCCCGGCGCATGTACGGTGTATATATGCATGTATATATCTGTGCGCTGGTGGAGAGGAGGGAAGAGGGTGGTGGGTGGGTGGTCAGAGAAGAGGCCTCCTGTATACATGCGATTGCGTACGCGTGTGTCATGCACGTCGGTTTACATCGACGTCTCTGTCTGCGTGTCCGTCTATATGCGCGCGCGATCAGGGGCCGGGGGCGGGTGGGTGTGTGTGGAAGGGTGTGCGGGGGGAGCGCGTCGTCCGTTAAGGCGAGAGAGCTCGCGGTCCGCGCGAGCCCGTGCGCGTCGTCGCGGTGGCCTTACAACGCGCTGCGGCATTAGCCACGTGCCGGTGGACGCGCCGCGACGAGTTGCTGCTGGCCCTGCTGGTACAGCAGCACCAGACCGAGGAGACTTGCTGGCAGCCAGAGGCTCGACGAGCCGAGCGATACTGCCCCGTTGCAGCCGTCCTCCTTGCAGCAGTACGTCATCGTGCTCCAGGCCTCTGTAACACAAGAATTTTATTGGTATATTCAATTAGGTTGGCTGTCAAAGCGTTTGGAATTAGTTTTGGGTATGAATAATCATGGATTTTGCATGATACAAACGAAGACCGAGTTTAAATTTGTTTGACGTCTTACAGAGAAAGTTGAGGATGGTATTTTGTCCCTACGAACTTTTATATGGCTCAAACGCTTTTTTGGAAAACTGTAACGTTCGAAATACTAAAGACATGACAGGCGACAAGCACTGCGGGTGATATTACTCGAGTGTTGTATTCAATATTTCTGAAAGGGAAAAACGATGATCTCGCGCGAGATCTTGGCTCTCGACTGCATACTTTCACTCGTATACGCTTTGCCATAAGCAAAGAAAAATGCAAATATCATTTCTCTCGACGCGCGCGTACATACGTTAACGCGGTCAAAAGCGAGGCTCCGCTGAAAAAGCAACGACTCTCTCTCTCGTGCCAAAAGCTTTCAATTTTATTCCTACTCTCGCGCATCGCTAAATTTATTAGGCACGAAAAGAGAAAACCCGGAAATTTTTCTGATCGCATCCTCTTCATCCCTGGTTCTTCAGTGCGGTGTAGCGATAGCTGTCGAGCTAGGCTCAGAATGAGCAAAAAATAAAAGATTGGGGAGGCGCAGTATACGAAAGCGTCGAGCTTGCAGTCGCTTCTATGCGGGCGGAAGGGGCTGGCTCGATCAGAAATCAATGACGGCTCATTCGGCTTGGCCTCTAATGAAATCTGTACACTTGGCGAGGTCGTGTCGCGTTTCGCTGGATGCCCGATCGATTTCGATGCTCCTCCCCCCTCGCTACTCCGGTTACGAGTCCGTACGTGTCTGGGAAGTTTTTTGATAAACTCAACCACGGCCCTCGATCGAGTCTTTAGTCTGCGAGAGTGGCTTATTCGATGTCGGCTTTGATTTGTGATAGGCTGATTTTTCTTTGCGGACTATTTTTCCTCGAGAGAGACTACTTGGGGGAGGGCAAATGTACACCGGATTTATTAGGATTTTCCGCGAGATTTTTATGACCGGTACTTGTGTGCCTTGTTCTTTGTTTCCCTGAGCTTTAAGTCTATTGTATTTCTACAAGGATTTTTTCTTTCGCGGTTATTTAGCTCAAGGCTTACATTAGAGGTTTCGGTTTACTCCGTTTACGGGCAATTGCCGTTCGATGCTTAGATCACTTTCTTTTTATTGCATGCGAGGGGGAGAATAAAATGTACAACTTCCTGTTGAAAATGTTGTAATAAACAATTTTTCGTGAGAGATAAAAGTAATTTTACGACGGTATGGTCGAGCTGTAAATAGAACGTTGGTTATAGACTAAAAATTCGGAATAATAAAGATAAATATAAAAAATATTTAATCGCTCTTTTATAATATTTTTTTATTAACGATTAAACAAGTTTTTTTTATAATACGGCGATAAATAGTTTATCATTTCCTCGCGACGGTGTACAGATTATGAAGCTCGTAATAAAGTCGTTTGAAATTTTTGTTGAATAACGTAAAATATTTGTCGTGACGTTAAAGAAGTTATGTTCGGCTTGAAAAAACCGAGTGTTTACGCAAAAGTTGAAAACCAACTGGAGAACTTTTCAAATCTTCAGCGAATACATACGTTGTATCTGTGAGAGAATTTTTTGACCGAATCAAAGTGGCAAGAGGAAGTTTGAGTTAATTTAACTTTTGATATTTCGAAAGTTGTCGCGATTTACGCGCATTTATATCGCGTTGGAGCTTAAAAATGAAAAAGTCAAACATAAAAGGGCAAAAGTGGTGTCATAAAAATACAAATTTTCGAAGTACTTCGTTTCGGTGCTATTTTCAAAATTTATTGAAATTCATACAGTTATATACGGTAGAGAAGCTTATTTTTTTGTTCATCGCTTACGCGAATCAAATAAGCGTGAATATGCGATAACGAAAATCAATATTCTGATAGTAGTAATTACTCGAAAAAATTTATATCCACTGGAGATTATGCAAGTCCATAAAAAGACCATTGCTTAATCCTCCAGGAGCCGTACAGCGTTTGTAGGATTATTTGCAAACGATAAAAAAAAAGAAAAATTGATTACTTCGGACCACTAAACCGCGTCTGCTCTTTTAGAAGGCTCAACTTCAAACGATCCTCATTTCGTATAGATGCCAATAACCACACAGATGTTATACCACATTCAAATATTCGACGGGCATAAAAAATAACTTCATCCCCAAAAATATTCCGAGATCCAAAAGCCCTTAAAGAATACCCATATCAACAAGATTAACGGAAATCCAAGAGGCCTAGAGAAGCGAAATCGAAATCGATCGGTCCGCTCAAGGCTTCTCGAAGGAAAAAAGCTCTTGCCGATAAAAAAAAGGGCGGAGGGGAGGTGGGGAGAAGAAAAAGGAGAGCAGAAGTATTTCCGAGAGCGGAGTAGGTAAATCCGAGCGTCGCTCCTCCGTTTCGTGCCGCTGACGTCGAGACACCGGATCGCACTCGGGCGTCAGTGACGAGAAGTCGAGGCCATTACCAAAAGCACAAGGGAGCCTTCCTGACGCATCTCACCGGGCTATTCATTCTCGCCCTCCGGCTAATCCAGCTACGGGCGAACCTAGGGGAGATCAGCTTGAGTGCATTTCGATCGCGTGTATAAGTCTCGGTAAAGGATTTTTCTTTCTCTAATGACTGTCGCTCTTCGGGCTCCTGCCTTTTACGGCCAGATAAGTGCTTGATTGATTTTCGGATCGGTAATGTAGCCCTTGCGATAGTGCGGTTTTTGCTCGGAAATATTAAGGCACTCGGGGACTCTAAAGATTATAAATTGATAACCAATATATCATTTTAAAATTTTTAATAAAAAAAAACAAATTATCATATCACGAGTAAGAAAACGTATAAACTGAAGCTGCACTTGCAATAAAGCATAAGAAAAGTCGGCGGTCTTATCAAGCATTTCGCGAGCCTTGCCGAAGAATCCGAGTAGCGAGCAGATATGAGCATCGCGGAATAGAGTAGCCGAGAAATGGGGCATGAACAGCCGGACGCTATATATACGCGCCGGCTCTGGGCGATAAATCAAGTTATGCGTGCAGCGTAAATTCTCGTCTTTATCACTTGCAAATTTTCGTCTGTTTGGCTTTTTAAATTCTCCAGTCTGTTGCAGTTTTCCCTGTACGCTCGCGTCGATAAATATACGATTATTATATACGGCGCATTGCGGAATATAAAGTATGGTAAGCTGGTGTTGTTTATGGCGTAGAAGACAAAAGTACGAATACTAGGTTTCTTTTATAGCGGAGAACGGAAAATTGAAGAATCGGAGTAATTTGCTGTGTATTAATACGATGGCTTTGTTAAATTGAATTTTCTAAGCGAAGGAAACGCATTTAAAAAGGAAATAATAGAATACACGTACGAGATTGAAAATATGCACGAAAAGATATTTCTTATATTTTGCAAGAATTCTATATTATTTATTTCCTTTAGCTCTTCCGACATTATTTACTGCCTTCTGACAAAAAACAGAAAATTTTCAATTTTACATTTTCACTTTTTCCACTGTCTTTGTAAAGTCAACGTATCTCTTATCAAAACTTTTTCGTATCACGTTTAAAATAGTTTTCTCGTTTTAATTAAAACACATAAATATAAAAGAAAATCTAAGTTTCGAACTTGTTCGCGTGACACCTTCTAAAATCCCCTTAAAAAAAAAGGAAAAAAAAGAATCTAGACCGAACAATTTCATTCGTGAGAGGCAAAGTGTACCCAATAGCTATTCTGAGCACAAGCGCTTATTGAAACTGAGAACTAGGAGGGAAAAGAACGAGCTCTCTTCAAGTCCTCCTATTTCCTACGCTTTGAAATCAGACGAGCCTCCGGTACACGCCGAGATGACACCGCCAGAGAGGGAGAGAGAGAGTCGCGAAAATGGTCGGATAAGTACGTATTCCCGAGGTTAAACATCTCGCGGCAAAATCTTCGCGCTCGGTTGTCACGGCTTTTCTCCGCCCGCTTTCCTACATACGCCGGGAAGGAGAAAAAAATGAGAGAGCTTCCCGAGAGTAACGGAAGTTCTAGCTCTCGTACTTGGCCCAAGGTCTTATCCGATACCGACGATGCAAAATTGAACGTTCGATCAGAGAGGGGAAGTGGTATATGGAAAGTGGGAAATCGCGTTGTCTCTGAAAAGTTTTAAATCCTTCTCAGATTTACAGCGATGTAATTTTGAGATTGTCCTGTATTCAGTAAGTAATTTATTTATTTTTTTTTTTTTGAGAGCGACTGTTTGTAATTATCAAATAATTTATGGAGTCGTAGGAATATTAACTGCGCTACTTTCAAGTGAATAATAACATACAAGTATTCAGAGTGTTTTCATTTTTATTTGAAAAATATGACTAATCGCAGAGTCGTAAAGAACCTAATGAAAAACTTTAATCTTCTTTTTTGATGCCGGCCAATTCCTTGGCCATTTCTTTCAAGCGAGGTCTTAAAATTTTGTTGCTCGGTGTCTTGGGCAGCCGATCCAAGAACTTGACTCCACCCCACAATTTTTTAATTTCGCCGAGAGTCGCCGACAAGTCGACGAGCTCCTTTTCCGTGACCTAAAAACGACGTAATGTTTGACGAAAAGTCGTCCCGAAAACTATGGAACAATAACGTACGGAATGAAATCTTACTTTGGAATTGGGAGCTTTCACAACAAAAGCCATTGCTCGATCTCCATCGATTATGTGGGGGATAGGCACGACCGAACATTCTATCACGTCGGGATGGGAGAGTAGAACCTCCTCGATTTCCGTGGGCGATACTTGGTGATTTTGATACTTCATCACTTCCTTCACTCTGTCAACAATGAAGATCTCGCCGCTCTCGTTGTAATAGGCTTTATCGCCGGTGTGCAGCCAACCTGTCGTTTGTTCATGATGTACGATGATGGATCTCTGATGTTATTGCATTACAAAAATGGTTCGCTTGCGCTTTTTTACCTTCTTCGTCGATTGTTTCTCGAGTCAACTCGGCATTTTTATAATAGCCAGACATCAATACTTTCGTCAATACCCAGATTTCACCGGCTTTGTTCGGTCCAAGAGTCTTGCCGGATTCCAAGTCCACTATTTTTATGCGCGTATTCGATCCGACCACTCCCACTGAATTAGGGCTTTTGTAATTCCGCGTTTGACTCGCTAAGTAGTGCGCCGTTTCCGACATTCCTGTAACCCGATATCCAATAAACACTTTTTTTTATTATTCCGTTGGAAATTTATTGAAAGTCATACAATTACCATAAGATTGAACAATCAGAACGTGCGACAAAAATTTTCTAAATTCCAGCGACATTTGTGGATTGACTGTTGTGCCACCGGTTATTATGACTTCTAATGACGGAAGCTTATATTTCTCGAGAACTTTCAACTTCAAAAATTGTGTCAGCGTCGTTGGTGTTATAAAAAACCGTTTCACCTAAACATCAATTATGAACTTTTTATTTTGAAAATTCAATGACACAGCCATTCAAATGCTCATCTTCACCTTATACTTTTCGATGACTCGACAGATATCCTCAACGTTCGAGCTAGAATGGATGATTCTAGTGCCAAAACTAAGAAAATTTTGCAGAGTGAATGAAAAACCTGTTATCCAGTAGTTGGTCGAGTACCACAAAGCCACGTCGTTCATTATTAGCGGCATGAAAGACTGAATAACGTAAGTTATGCTTTTGTAAGAGTGCATAACCCCTTTAGGCAAGCCACTACTGCCCGACGATAAGAGAATTAACCCAATGTCATCTTGGCCCTTGATTTCTCGAGGCCGAAAACTTTGTACCTCTTCGTTAGTGTGCCCTTGTGTTATGTCGCGGAGAGATTCCAAATTTGGATAGCTGCCGAAAACTATGATTCTCGTCCTAACGTTTTCCAGCCTCGCTGCTTCCAATAGAACTTTAACTACACTTTCGCAGGCGAATATGACTTTTGGTTGGAACAATTTCATCAAATGCCTCGCCGGGTCTAAAAAAAATCGACGTTCATTTGAATATAAAAAATTTATCGCCACGACATAATAAAACGAAAGATTAAAATAAATTCACGATCCGACTCAAAGTGATTTCGAAATGCCAGGCATTGTTGATCGCAGCGGTGTAGAACGTCGCGAAAAACGGAGCGTACGAGTCCAAGTGATTGTGTGTGCACAGAGTCACAATATCATCGGGGCCAATTCCCTGTTTTCTCAGCCACAATCCGCAGCGCACGCTGAACTCTTGCATTTCCGCGAAGGTAGTTTGCTTTCCCGTTTCCGCATCGATCTGAATAATCATCGTACAATATCTATGATCTCACTTTTCTATTCAGAGTTAATGCAAAAAACATGTATAGTCTCATTTACCTGGGCAACATGATCGGGCTTACTTTTCAACGTGTTCAGAATAATTTCGCCAATCCTAAAATTGTCTCCAAACTCTTCGTCGACACCTTTCAATACCTCATTTGCGATAACAAAATCATTCAGATTTTCCTAAGCATAAATCAAACGTCCGTTTAAATAACAAATGAAATTGCAAATTTTACACCTTTGAATAATTACACCTACAAGTCTGTCGCGTATAGGCAACTGCATTGTTCTTCGGCTATCTCACAGCGAACAAATAAAGAAAATAAGTAGCAGTATAGACACTGCAAATAGACCCGCAACTGACTCTTGATAGTTCCACATTGAACGTCTCGCGCTGCACTGGCACACGCTCGACTGCTCGACGTGCACTGACCTTGCATTGCAGCGCCGAGTTCAATCACTGGTAGTCGGCAAAACCGGCTTAGCAATACCGAGAATGATAGAGGAAGAAAAAATTAGCGAGTACGAAGTGTTTTCCCAGTTGAACAAGGAAAATCGTAGCGGTAGGAGGGAGGAGGGAGACGTGATAATTATCTAGCTCTAGAATATACGAAATAATTAGATAATAATAACTTTATCGATCTGTGTAATAAAAATGTTGACATTTTTATCATTTAGGTATCTGTGTGAAGGTGTGATTGTTTAATTGAAAGATATGATCAAGTGTCTATTGCAATTGTCTTGACAATATTTGTATTACATCTTATAACGTTCCTTATGAGATGGAAACAAATTATAAACGATTAGTTTAATACTTTGAAAAATAAAATAAAATTGAAAATAGAATTGCAGTTAACAAAAACACGAAGTAAAGATCAGTACACTTTTAATGGAAAAAGCAAGTGGATCTGTATTCTTTGAAGCTCGCTTTTTCCATCTCTGCGTCGCGATCTCAAATTTCACAAAGAGCAGTGTCGCTTAGTAAGCATTGTTGGAATTGACGTCATTGTATATACTCTCTCGGTCTTTTTACGCAACTTAGCTTCGGCTTATCGAGTATTTGCATGTGTTTGCATTAAAACATAGCTGTAAACAATTTCAAAGAAATCGCTGTTAACAAGAAACTATTTGGAATTTACATAAGTATTTCTTAAACTCCAAATGTAATTTTGACTCTGCAAACTACTCGAATTTCAAAACAACAACAGAATGTTAAAAATGTTGAAAAAAATGAACGAATGAAAAACTTGAAACAAATTTAAATAAAGCTGCGCGCAAAACTTACCCTTCTCAACACACGTGGGCACGCAGTCTCGCACGGTGGAGCCCTCGCTCACGTATTTCTGCAACAAATAAAAAGTACGTGTTAATCAAAGGCTAAAAATGATATACATCAGGCCGTTAAATTAGCCACGTGCGGTTCATCGTTTAAAATTAGAGGGACACGAGCGAATTTTCGGCTTTTAAATTGTACGCGAGATACACTGCGGCCGAGAGGGGGATTATGTCAAATGAATGCGCGGAACGTGACGAAATTTGGCAATATATACTAGCCTTGGGGGAGGCTTTATACCGCATGCCGCGGACATAAAAGCAATTATAAAATTATATTGTTATCAAATTGCTCGGGATGGCTAATTTTAAATTCAAAGCCCGATCGCTGTACGAAATCGGGAAGAAAGAAACGCCCGCGAGCGCGCTGACAAGGGAGAGTTAATTAATCGGAGTTAATTGCGCGCTCTTTTTCGGAACTGGCTGTCACGTAAATGCGCCGAATTAATAAAATCGATGGCGACGCCAGCCGCGAAACGGCTTCTCGTTTCAGCGGCAGTAAGTTCTCGGAGAGAAATTCATCACGTAGGCTCACCAAGAGAGGCATGTCGCCAGGCTGAAAAGCCGGGACGATCCAGCCGTCAGCCAGAAGGGCTTGAGTAACGGCCCGACGTAAAACTCCAAAGCTCCTACAAGAGAGGAGAGAGTGAATCGCGGGCCGCGTCATAATCGCGCAGCTGCGCCAGCCGCGGAGGCACTTGGAGAAATGCGCTGGGGCACGTGCTCTCATAATTTTCGTCCCGTCGGCAGCTGTATAGGTGCTTCGGCTGCGGAAAAGCCCAACGTGTATCACAAGCCTGTCATCTATCTCTCGGCAATCGAATGCTAATTAAAATGCCAAACAAAGGTCTTACGACAGTCCGATAGCAGCTGACGTCTGATAAGCGAGAAAGCAAGGGACAGAGAGAGAGAGAGATATGACGTGTCTTGAGCGGTGCAATATCTCACTGCGGGTATGGCATTAATACACGAATACAGCCAATACACGAATTAATTTAATCCGGAATCCCAAACCCCCCGTAAATTCCAACTTGCAGACGACGGCGAGAGCGAGTGGAGAGTGGCGAGTCTGTATATTTACGTAAATCAAAATTCAACGAAAGCTACAGAAGCGCATACGGAGAGAGAGAGGATAGGGAAGAGCAGCTGGCGCTTGACTACGGCTTACGGCTCGCTTGACACAAATCGCAATTACACCAGTTGAGATCACTTGAGCGTGCAGCGTCGACTCTTTCTTTTGCGGTTCTACACAGACACGTATAGATACTTTGGATATGGCATCGAGAGCTCCATATAGCACTGGCCCGCTGCAGCTTTGTGTGCAAGGCTGTGCAGTTGTTGTCGGAGAGAGAGAGAAGAGTGAGCTGCGGCGAAATGCCCTGCATTCGCGTCACGGCTGAACGATTTATATATCGCCAAGCGTTATACTCCCTCTCTCTCTCTCTCTCTCTCTCTCTCTCTCTCTTTCGATGCTAGATAGTATATATATCGCAGCGAAGACCGATGCGAAATCGTTATCGTGTACGCTTGGATTTTCGGGCTTCGATATGCTACTGCGGGGTAGGGGAGAGTTGGAAAGGACGGATTCGAGAGCCTCTCGTGCGATTGGATTTTAATTGATTGAGCCTTTTGGTAAGCCTTGGGCATATCCAGCGGCCCGGGCTTATCACTTGCCGAGCCATGGGGGGAGATTGTCGGCTGCGATGCCGATTGGAATTTATTTATTTTTTTCCCTTTCAAATTTATTGTGATGTACACATATAGAGAAATACGACGTTGAAACATTATGAAAAAATTATGCTAAATTGAGGTTTTATGAGTTTACGTATACGAAAGCGGCTAAAGTATAGCTCGCACAACGAAAAAAAAAAACACGCACGCGTGCATAACGCTCCGTATCGCTAAGGCGCAATATGCCAGAAATATGATATCGGTTTAATAGAATCTCCGGGGGCGCTTCGGGTAAAATGAGAAAAGAATCGCGGAAGAGAAAAGCGAGCGGAAGAGAGAAAGGGCTGCGCGCGGGCATTATAAGCGAGCGCGCGCCAGATGAAAATGATAACGGGAGAAGAAGACGCGTTCGCTGCTGCATACACACACATATGTGCGGGAGTGTATAGTGCGAGTGCATTGCAGTATACAATGAGTGGGGGGGGGGAGCGCCTCCAGGAGTACGCTACGCCGTAAATTAACAAAGTTCAAGAGACTGCGGCTCGAGAAGATCATGCGTGTGTGTGTGTGAGAGTGTACGGGGGGATACACGAGTGTCTAGAGGAGCTTGGCGCGAGGAGAAGTATATTATCTCTCTCGGGAGACCGGGGCTTTAAACTGTAGCGCGACGGCCTGCAGTAGCTATGTATGCAGTCTAATGCGCTTTTTTAATATGACACCCCGCTGTGAGATTAAACCCTTGATGATAGATGTGCTTTTTGATTTTTCGTTTCGAAAACGCTCTCGTCCTTTGCAGCCGAGAAGATGGAAAAATCCTTGGGATTTTTCGTGCGGAGTAAGGTTTCGCAACGTGAATTTCTTGAGCTGAAGTGATAAGATGGAGGATGAATGCGAGGGACGCTTATTCGGGTTTCACGCGCGTGATTGAGAGTTGCTGTTTGGATCATCAATAATTTTTAGTAAATTTTGAGAAATTTGTTACTCTGTGGCAGTTTTTTCATTTCTTTTTTATTTTTGAAAATTGAATTTTCCGAGCGATTGCCGGTTAATTACCGGAGCCTTGGAATTATCAGTTTAAAATTAGTTTTTATCACACTTGCGGTTCAATAACGAATTTTCAAAGTCTCGGATAGCCGGTCAATGTAAAATTAATTGGCTTTTGACCCAAATGCATTATCTCCTAATTTTTCATTTTCCGTAATTTAAACGATCAAGAGACAGAGCAGTAACAAAGCCCCAATCAACAATGTTTTTCTCAAACACTTCCTCGAAAACAAAAGAACTCAATGGTTCTAAACAGCAGGTATAAGCAACAAGAGTACAAAATTAATTCGTTCTCAGTAAACTCATCAGCTCGCAGCCTCTCGATAATTAACAACACGGCGAATGCGGATGATTCATCAATCACGCTCGCGAAACAATTCCCATTCAATCAAAAGAGCAGCAGCAGAAGTCAAGGCGTCGTAGCAGTGGCAGTGCTCTCGAGAACAGCGCGCCGATTGTTTAACCTTTCGACATTCGATAGCGTGTACGAATTGTGCGCGTCGCGTATATGGTTCTTCGGAACTCCAGTCGCGAATAAAAGCAGAGAGCCAGCGGATTCTGAGCTCTCGAGTTCGAACGAGAAAGTTCGCGAGCACAGTATCGGCTCTGGCTGTACGGTTCTCCGTTAAATTATTGCCGCTGCGTGTGCTTTCAAGACGCGACCCCATCATCGATTCCAACTGTAGCCTCCTCCTCCTCCTCGTTTGTTTGTCATCCTCATTGTGACGATTCTCACGTGACTCTGGCGTTTGGCGCAGGGCACTCGATATTGCTCGTTAAACTCGTTTTTTCCCATCTCTGAAAAACGCTCTTGTGTAGACACAGAGAGCCATGCGAAATTTCGCAAAAGAGTAGGAGGGAGAGAAAGAGAGTATAATTAAATTCCCGAGGGCGCGCAAAGCCGTGTGTCGGACAAACATGAATTTTCATCGGA
This sequence comes from Anagyrus pseudococci, assembly GCA_030522585.1. Classification (NCBI taxonomy): domain Eukaryota; kingdom Metazoa; phylum Arthropoda; class Insecta; order Hymenoptera; family Encyrtidae; genus Anagyrus; species Anagyrus pseudococci. The sequence goes on from JAPYYQ010000434.1 coordinate 44,155, forward strand.
GGGGGGGAGAGGCTGCCGGCCCCGCTGGCGTGTGACGCCGCGGCAATCAACTGCGTCCCCTTCATCAATGTAAATCCCGGGCTACAAATGAAACGCCGCAGCTCTCGTTCGTACGGCACAGCCGGCGGGAGAGGGAGAGCGAGGGCCCTCGAGCGACGACGACGCATCTAATGGACCGGACCACAAAGTCGGCCTTGCTGCAGCGACAGCTCGTTAAGGCTTTCATGAAGGTGGAACGGGAGGAGGGCAACGAGGCCTGCAGCCTTCTAAAATCGTCGTGTAAACGCGACGCTCGTTACGCTTGTTGGAGAGCAAGAGAGAGAGAGAGAGAGAGAGGAGCCTAGGGCGCCTGATAACAGCTAGAGACGGGTTGGCTCTTCTCGCGAGACGGATAAGGCGATGGCGCGGAGAGACACGCGAGAGAGTCGTGTGTCCCATCAGTCATGCCCGCACACTGAGACTCTCTTTCTCTCTCTCTCTCAGCGACGTGGGAGGATTTCTAGGACGGAGAGCAAACAAAGTCGAGAAGATACGTCAATAGTATACGGTAGACATGCCAGCTCGCTAAACATTGGCTCCAAGATTGAGATGCTATTGCAGCTTGATAAGACTCGTTTGTCAGGGATATTTTTCGCTCGCGAGTTTTCCGATGGATTTTACCGGAGCTCTCTGCGCGTGTCTGTTATGAATGATGTTACGAAATATAAGGGGCGTTGAAGTTTGACAAACAGAAAATTTCGCAACAATAACAGCTGGTATAATGATATCAGATCAGACGGTGGTAAAGCGACAGTAACAAATGATGTCGAGGGACTGTTAAGCAATTTGAGAGAGAGAGAGGGAGAGGTGTGGTGGAGGTGGAGGAGGAGGAGAGAGATGCATATTACATGACCTACATTTCTCGCGGATTCCGGTTATTCCTGGGCTGCTATATCGTACTTGTGCATATTGGCGTGCTATTTCCAATTAACTCGGAACAATGTAAGTAACCGCTAAGTCGTTGGTCTAACAATAAAGCCGAGTAATCTAATTAGACAACTCCCATGGAATAAAATTATCTATTAATGCCAAAATTACTCTAGACAATCGTTCCCGATCGTACATCTTGAAGCTTATCACTTGGAAATACCTAAATTGATACTTAAAACAATATCACCGCCCTGTTTTGCAAAGTAGTTCGCGAAAATGGTAACGGCATAATAATTCAGACCTCGAGCTCTCTGAAAAAAGTCGATCTCTCTCTCTCTCTCTCGAGTCCGTCGCTATCCCAGGGTAGGAGGGCATGAAAGCAGAAGCTAACGAGGTCGAAAATTCACTGGTACGCGCGCTTGCCTCGCTTGCCTTTCATATTCTCGTGCGAGTCCAAGATCGTATCGTTGGTAAGTTAAGGGCCGCAACGGAGCCTTTGTCCCCCGAGGGGAAGAGAAGCCGGGAGAATCACGCGCTGATTAGAGGCTCGTTAGAAGCTATCGATGGGATGCTACCGCTATCCTCTGCCGTACTGTGTAATTGGCCGATTCCAGTCTAATATAGCAATAGCCAAAGGTTCTCGACGATTTCGACTATGTGACTGATTTTTTTTTTTTCATATGTTGAGAATGGATGATCCCAAGGAAAATGGATTATCCTTTATATGTTGCTTTTTTACGAGGGAGATAGTTTGATGCATGCCTGCATTATGAGGTCGGCAAGAGTAATGAGACCTTCCATTGGAGAGAGTAGGTACATGTGAAAAATGAACGCGATTTACTCGGAATCTGTCCGATATGGGCCTATCCAAACTTTGACTGTCCCTGACAAAGAGGCGATATGATAAATGATTAATCGCAAATCTCATTGATCGTGGGTGGGAGCTTTGAAGGGAGGGGTCATTTTGCTTTTGTATTATCGAGGTATAAGATAAAGTTTTAAAAAATTTTAAAATTATATATTCAAATTTTTCAGCATCAATATTGAATTATCGCTCTTTGATTATGTGTATTCTGCTTTTATAGGGGCATGCAACTACCAAGATCAGAAATATAGCGTCATAAATTAGTTGTTAAGATTGCCGTTCGTTTGGGTAAACTCGAGACGTTGATTTAAACTTCGACTAAAGTCGCGGGCCCGTAAAAACTTTATCCAAAAGAGAAGAGAGTGTTTCGGTCGTATATAGTGTTCAATAAAATCGGATTATCGCTATTTACCGATAGCCAAATAATCGAATAAATAAAAAGTTTATACAATGCGAATTGACTTTGTTAAGTTCACCAAGAGATTTATATCTATTTACAAACGCGTAAATTCGATATGCGCGATAAGTTACATTTACAGAAGATATAAAACCCGTGTCAAGCGTATAAACATTAGCCTCACCACGCGATTGTATATTGCTTAGCAATCAAAGCAAACAGCAGTTTGATTATCCATCACACCGTATATTCCGCGCCGAGGTGAAAAGTACGAACTGCTTTATAAAATAGAAGGTGGGAAGGTGGGAATAACCGATTAAACAAATCAGCGGGGGCGAGAGAGCGCGATATCGCGCAGTTGGAGGAAAACTTTTAGACGGCCCGCGCAATTAAGCTTACGCCTCCTCTCCCTCCCGCTCTTACTCTTTGGCTGACACGATGGAGGCAAGGTTAGTATAGGTATAGCGCTCGCTCGCTTACGAGGGAGGCAGAGAGAAGGAGAGCGCGAGAGAGGTGAAAAGTGGCTCAGATAAGCCCTCGAGCCGCCTTTTCTCCAAACTCTCCCTCTCTTTCTCTCTTGGTTGGCGGGGGCGAGTGCAGCGGAGCTTTTTTTATGACTTGATTACCTCACACGCGACCTCCTTCGGGCCACCTTACCTCCCCCATTTATTCGTCGTTGCCGCGCGCGCGCCACGGCCGTTGCTGAAGTATGACCTCGTAAAGTTGAGCCGGAACAGGCCTGCTCTGTGTGTATATATACGTATACGTATACATTGGCCCGTCATAAGCCTACCGAGGGGCCGTCTGGCATGGGCAGTTTCGTCCCCCCCCCTCTCGGCCCCGCGTCGATTTGTTCGTGGGTGAAATAGCTCTCGGGCTAGGGTGTGTAAGGAACGATGGAGATGAACGTTCTACTGAATGGGATTGCACTTGGACGAGTTGTTTGCTCTAAATGCTCTCACTCATGCCCTCTTACGCTTTTCGCGTCGTCGATATTAAAGTGTCAGCCGCGCAGTTTTCTTGCGTAGTTTTCATGTTTGTTTGACTCTTGTTGTTGTTGCTTTCTTTTTATTTTTTTTTTTAATGTTTTCTAATGGATGTTTCATTCTTTTTGTTTAGTATAACAAAGTTAAAAGCTTCGCAGCTGTTTTCTCAATAACAGAAAGCTCTCGCTCTCTCTCTTCTTCTGCAGCTTGGTATGAAAGCTAAAAGTTTTATCGTGTTGATGAAAAGCGTGTAAATTTTATCAACAAAGTGTTTGCGTCCGCGACGAAACAATATTTTTTTTGGGGGGGGGGAGGAGAGAATTCGCGAGCGCGGAAACAAATTTGTAAAGTTAAAATACGATATTTTGTATTATTAACGATCCGTGAGGATGTCCGTCTATATTTTCCCGGCTAAAAAGCACGCGTCTTACGTTCTCCCGTCAACGGCAATAAGGCGCGTAACGTTAAAACGCTCACTTGCCAGAGTGTCAAGGAGGGAAAAGGCACATGCAACACACACAGAGCGTATGTATTCCAACATCTCCGACTACGATAAGAGCGAGTATATGAAGCTTGCGCAGATACTCCGAGAGAAAGAGAGAGAGAGCAAGATGTACGCGCTCGAATCCGGCCATCCGAGTCGTCAAAGCGAATAGCGGCGGGCTGCCGCTCTCTGGGCGGCCCTGACCCCGATTTCGACGTCGGAGATGACGTCGGTCGCCGCTCAGCCAAGACGTCGGCTAGATTTGCCTTGCTTTTTCACGCTCGGACGAGAGAGCAGATTGAGACACGGAGAAGCTTTGGCTCTGATTACAAGCGGAAGATAGAATTTTTTTCGCCAGGATTGTTCTTTTCGTACACCGCGCGCCACCGTGTAATGACGATTTCGAATTTCGATTGTTTTTTTTTTTAGATACGATTTGGGTAATTTTCGGAAAATTTTTAGAATTTTTTCGTTTTTACACAAGTGGATGAATAAAGAAAGATGTTTTAATGTAGTTGCTGGAAAGTCTCTTTGTTTTATTTATAATTCAAATGTTCAAAAAGCATCGTTAGTCATTTAAAGTTTTAAACGTAAAACTAGACAAAAGTATGTGTATACCGTATTTTATTTTTAAAAATTCAGTTTTCCCGCAGCGAAGTTCTGGCACACTATAAAGGATAATTCACAGCCAGAACGTAGTGTAATTAAAATGATTTCAAAGTGAAAAATGTTTAATCTTTCTTTTGAAGGACTGTCCTATAATTAAGTACTATAAACTATCACTGTGATCAGTTCTCGTGTGCCGAAATGAGGAAAAACATCGCAGTAGTTGATAACTTCAAAGTGGAACAGGAGAGAGAGATAGAGAGAGAGAGAGAGAGAGAGAGAGAGAGAGAGAGAGAGAGAGAGGGTAAACAATCCGGTTTAAGCTATCGTCGAAGTCGGCCGGTCTGAATCGCTGACCAGCCGCGACCAGAAGTATCTCCCTCTCTCCCTCTCGGCGAAGGAGCGTAGAGTAGTCGGAGGTTTACTCGAAAAGTCCCGTGGAACTCCAGGGGAAACTGCAGTCTAGTGGCCCGGTCAGCCGAACGAACTACTCTGCCGAGTTCGCGCTCGCTTCGACGCTCTCTCTAAATATTACAAAGCGAAGAGGAGCTACTCCCGAGAGAGAGAGAAAGAGAAAGAGGGGGTCAGCGAGCCTCGTGAAATTTTCACGGCTAGAGCTATAGGCGCTCCACTTTGTGTCCCGGGCTATACCGGCAATGTCATTAGCGCGCTTTTTTAAGCGATTCATGAGGATATAATGGAGCGTATAGCCGAGGCGGTATGCCGCTGACGGCTGAAAGGGACATTTTTATGAGTCGAGACTCTCTGCGCAAGCCCCTTTACTCCTCCATCTCTTTCTCTCTTTCCTCGGCAAGAGCTTGTTAGCGGTCGGATGAATTATAGGCAGAGAGTCCGCGTTGTTTGATAATTAACGACGCCGATCCTCATTGTTTCTTGACGCTTGAAATTGCTCCAAGTTTTACGGAGATTACACTCTGTCTACGCTTTGCCCGCCCACAAGTTTTATAATCTTTGGGGGACCTTTTTTTTTCTAGGGACGCTGGTAATTTAAAATGTTTGTTATTTAAAAATTAGCCACGGATATTCCCAAGCAAATTATTTCGTTGTTCACGCGGGGGGTAATTGAATAGCCGCAGTAACACACAATACGAGGCACTTTCGAAGTAACAATTGCAAAATTAAATTGTCCCGAAACAGGATTGTCGTTAGTTTCATCCGAAACTTTGGCGAATTCGCGACAAACTAATCGCGTTAATAATGTTGCATATTCAGAGCTTCTCGTTCGTATTTTAAATAAACAGGAGAGACAACTTTTGCACGGCGTCTTCGCTATTTTTTTTTCACCGATTTAATTTTCGAATTTAAAGAGATGAAATAGAATATTTAAAAAAAATATTTTTTGCCCTCCAAGTTTTTCTCCGGTATATCTACTTAATTAAAATAGTTTTCCCTACGGCTGCGCGAGGAAATATATTCAAAAATTATTTCACCGCCAACGATTATCTGGATTAAAAACCATACCGGCTTATAAGTTCGCAAAGTAACTTTCCAAGACAAATTGAATGAAAAATTACAAACTACAAAAGCTGGGGTAGCTCGTTTAACCTGTTTAAATACTACCGCATAAAAAATGAATGAAAAAAAAAGAAAGAGAGGAAAAAAGGGAAAAAGCGAAATAAAAAGTTGATAGAGCAAAAAAAAAAAACAAAAACACGGGAAGTAAAAGAAAAAGAAAGCGAAGAGTAGGAGGATGAAAAAAAAGTGTGGGAGCAAAGCTGGTGACCTCTCTCGCTCCCTCTCTCGCTTGGAACGCGACCGAGTAAGTTTCGAGAGCTGCCAGCGCGCGGTGGAGGCTTTAATGAAGTTTCTAATTGGACCCTGTAGCACTCCTATCGCGTCTCTCACTTCGCCTTTGGTACATATACTTACATTTTTATACACTCGGGATTTCACGGGCCAAAGCGGCCCGAGCTCTCTTTTTCCTCGAGCTTATCCGCACAATCCCACTGTTTTAATGTTAATGGCTGTTGATAATCATTCTGACGATTGTAACTCATCATTCGTTAAGTTTCTTTTCTTTTTTTTTAATGAAGCGTTGCGTTTTTTAATGGTAGAATTATTTTATAAGACGTTAATTCAATTGGATATCATTATTTTACGATTATATGAAACAGAATATTAATGAGAATCATATATAATTCACGATATAATACAAAATTGAGCTTATTCCATTATTACAAGGCGTATATCGATACAATTTTATTATTTTTAAAAAGTTTCCCGCAAGAGCCGCAGAACTACATATAAAAGATATGATTCTATGATCCAAAAATTGGAAAAGACTTGAAATTGCAAAGTAAGAAACAACGTTTTTCCCAAAGAAACAAGACAAATCCATCAGAGAAATGAAAACGGCAAACGTAGCGTGGCGTCAAAGTAATAACGCGGAAAATATGAAACAACTTTCGAAAAAGGTATAATGAAAAGAAAGTGGAGGTAGAAAAAAAGAAGAGAGAAAGAGAGATCGAATAGATGGGTGGGAGGGGAGCAGAGCGTAGCAAGAGGCAAAAGAACCGTACGTGTCTGGCATGCGACGTGTCCGACTAATATCGGACCTTTTCTACTGGAGAGAGGGCGCGAGCGGGACAACCGACGGTTCCCTTATATAGTACCTACTCCGCATCGAAGGGAAACTAGCCGTGACAAAAATGAAAGACAATTTTAAGTCAACTACGAGATAAAGTGCATCCCGCTGCTCTATCGCGGTCGAAAATAAGCCGAGAGCAAGACACTCGGCGCGGAGCCCACTGTACTAAGCGCTAATTAAATATGCGCGCAAACTTTTTGCCCTGGAGTATATATATCAACTTGGATTCAATTTTTTGCCCCGTCCCCTCTCCCCGAGCAGCTGGTAGAAATTCGAGTTTAATAACTCACGAAATTTTTCCAGCAGCTCTTCCTCACCCCCCCCCTCTCTCGTCGGAGATATAATTCGCTGCAGGATGGGCCAAAGCAGTCGGCGCAAGATGGAGATGAAATTGATGATTCTCCAAACGGTATATAGGTTTGCGCTTTTTAGCGCACGAGATAATTTGTTATTGTCCGTTGGCGAGAGAGACGAGGGTATATTGCAATGATGAGAATAAAAATAATAAGCGAGTCGAGTTTTTGTGTCTTGGGACGCTTTATTCGTCAGAAGACAGGCTGAATCGTTTTAATTGCCGGGCGAGTTTAGCGACGGGTTTATTGGGCAACTTTATACAACGGCGCCCGCGCTAATATGTGATTTTAGAGGGGAACTTTACAAATGCTATCATTACGTAACTCATTAGGAGCGTCATTGTTGGAACTTGAGTTTGAGAGCGTTTTATTGCCTTCCCCGCTGTTCTTCCCTACATAATTTCGGATCGTTCGTGAAAGCTTCAACTAACGCACACAAAAACTCGTATGCATCCATATTTATTTTTTGCTATCCTGCATGAAATTACGATGAAAATAACAAACTCCACAAATCGAACGTAATATCCGAGTAGAACGTTCAAATTGACTGCTAATGATCCATCTGAAAAATGTTAAATCCTCTAACGGTCAAGCGCGTGGCATAATTAAATTTCGATGATTGGCCTAGCTTTGCCAGAACCGGACAGCCAATTAAACATCAGCATCATCCTTCCTCCGGCATTACCAACAAACGCATCGAAAGCAAAAGCCCGTCTGAAATTTAATTCGATCCCTCCCCCCACCATCCACGGAAACTAATTGCCCAGGATTGTCTCTCTATCGCGTTCAAATTGACTGCCATAATACGTTATATGCGTATATAACCGTGAGAGAATTCCAGGGCGCACGAAATTAAAATGCCATCGTCATATCCAAACAATTCGCTCGCTCTCTCTCTCTCTTCCTCGTGTCTTTTTTCACCTTTGCCGGCGTGTAAAGAAAAGGGGTAGTCCTCTCTCAGCAGAAAAGCTTTTAGAGGGCACAGAAGAGAGAGAAAGAGAAAGGGGGTGGGGAGGGCAAGCTCGGATCCGTGATTAAAAATTGAGCGATAGAAGAGGAAAGGGGGGGGGGTGGAGGTCGGGAGGAGGAGAGTTCAGGCCACGCGTGACTTATTCATCATAGGATCGTTGGGACGTAGAGTAGGAGGCCGGCCGCCGCCGCCGCCGCGCGCACACATGCTGCTCTCGCGCTGCTTTCATGAAACGGCGACGCGCGCGAAAAGCTACTGACCTCCGTGTTCTCTCTGCGGATCGTGTTTCCACGGCCAATCCCGTGCGGCCGGCTTCTATTTCGTCCCGTCTCTCTCTCTCTTTTTTTTACAGCTCTCGGCCTGCCAGCATTTATCGTCGAATAAATAGCCAGCTTTCTGGTTAATTAAATCGAGCCCGCCGACGCCGGGGAATTCGCGCGCGGTTTTAGCCGAGCACACGGTTACTTTTTATTTCGTAGCTTTCCGATGGGCCAGCGACGACAAGCCGGACGATCATTTAATAGCCGCGAATTCGATTGCGAGCCGGGCGTTTTATGTCCTCGGCGTAAATAGTCGACGTTGAAGGAGAAATATATTAACAAGCTTCTTTTATCCTTAATTCCCGACGAAACCGCGATAAAACGAGAAAAATCAGCACGATAACTTTGTTTCCGCAGTCTTTTTTCAAGGCGGGAAAACAAACGTCCCGGAAATCAATGAAAAAGAGAGAAAGAAGTGCGCGCGGCATAATTTTAATCCCAGAATTCCATCCTCCTTCCCCTGATCGACGATTTCATTCTAAAGTAGGAGTGAGATCGTAAAAGACGAAGGCGGGACGGGAAGCGTAAAGAAGGCAAACAATAATAAAGTATGGAGGCTGGGAGGCACTAGGTTACGTATAGAGCCCGCAGCTTCGGAAGAATTAGAGGAGATAATGCGAAAGAGAGAGAGAGAGCAGCCAGCGGAGCGACGTGGGCGCGGAAAATTATACGCGCTCTCAAAGTCTTGCCACCTAGACGCTTTGCAACCAACCGCTCCCCCTGTCTTTTTATCTCTCGGTAGAATAAAAGAGGGAGAGAAAGAGAGTGAAAAACCAAACGTGCGCCGCTCGTGCGAGATTTATCCGACGTTTGAACTCGTAAAAAAGCCGCATTCTTCGGCTTCCTCTCCCCCCCGCGGACACAAATTAGCCAAGTCAATGGACCGTACAGCTCAGCGGAGAGCGAATAAAAGATCGATAAAGCATCCTTAAGCCAGACTGTGTCTTGCAATAGCATCAGGCTCGAGGAGGGGCTGTAAGCTCGCTTAATTTACAGCGGCCACACATACTTTCCGCGTGGGGATGAGCGGGCAGTAAAATTTTATTCTCTCCCGCGCACCCATACACACATCTCTCTCATCGCCGCTATTTCAAACGTAATAGCGCGGAAAGCCTCCGGCGCGGCCGTCAGCGCAGGGGGGAGCGCGTACACTAAATCTCGGGTCTGCGGTGGGGCAAAAAGCTAGACAGCTCGACACTGGCATTTATAAAATCGAAGCGAAAACACGTCGTCGCGACCGCCCGCACCGACGCACTCGGATTCAAATCCCTCCTCGGCGTCGTTCAACCGGCCGCAGTCGTTCTCTCTCGGGCGCGTCAAGCCGGAAAAATAAAAGGCGAGACTCGACAGCCGATCTGGAAAATTTCGTTTGCGTGCTTGTTCTCTTCCTCCGCGCTGTTTCTCTCTCTCTCTCTCCCTGCTTACCCATCCCCCGCCTACTGCAGTGCGTCTGCTGTTTTGCATTCGAATGGAATTGTTACGCGTGCGGGATTGGCCGGGGCTACTCGCGAATCCGATTTCTCGGGGCGAGCGCATAAGCTATATTTGCTGGCATTCGACGAGCTTACGTACCTCAGCCCCTTCCACCTACGTAAGACCACTCCTCTGAAAATTTATAGATCGTCGATTGCTGTATTTATGGGAAGGAGAGGGAACTTAGCTTCCGCTCTATAATTCAAATGATTCACATAAGAATTATTATCGATTCCTTGGAAAAGACATTTGTTTGACAATCTAATACTTAAAAAAAAGGAGGAAAAAACAAGAACAGGGAAATTGAGATCAATAAAGGTGTCTATATTGCATATAAAAAAAAGGTGACTACAGGCACGCATGATCTAAGGATTCACTTGGATGCAAGGGCGTTACGACACGCGCCGCGTGTCTCGGCGAAGGACAATTCATTCTTTATCTGTCTCATTTCGCCTGCAGTCTTTCCTATCCAGTCACCCCCACCCCGAAAGAGGAGGTGGAGTTTTATTTCCCTGCTTGGGCCGATCGTACATCAGTTGCCTCTCTCTCTCTCTCTCTCTCTCTCTCTCTCTCTCTCTCTCTCTCTCTCTGTGGCTCTCCGTCGTCGCGCATTATTTTTCCCCGTGCGCCCGTATACGCGCAGCAGCAGAGCCGTATTTATTTCGCGCACGGACGAGGGGAATTCGATAAGGGCATCCGGGCCAAGTTTAATAAAATACATTTTCGGCACCGCCACACGAGAGAGAGAGAGAGAGAGAGAGAGAGAGTATTGGCTGCTACTACCGCCGCTGCTCGCTTGAATTTCTTCTTTCTCCTCCCGTTTTTTTTTCTCTCTCTCTCCTCGCCTTTTGCCAAGATGCCGTTAGTCGTTCGTCGTCCCTTTTTTCCGTTGAGAGCTATTGCTATCGAGGACTCGATAAATAACGATCCCGTGTGTGTCCAATTGATTTTTTTTTCTCCTCTTTTCGTCCTTTTCGTCGCGGGCTAAGTTAGTGGCTTTCGAAAATCTCGCGCTTAATCCGCAAAAAAATCAATGGAATACATGGTATGCCTCAATTGTTTGCCTTCTCTTTTTCCTCGCTTTTCGAATACGTATACCTGTTACACGATCATCGACCACGCCGCTCTAAAAATCCTTTAATCAACATTATCCCTTGAAAAGCACGCGCTTTACTCCTGCGATCTCTACGCACACACACACACACACTCGATGGAAAGTAGAGCCGGGTGAATTTCGCCTACGGGAAGACACATGGAAATTAGGCTGGCCGTCGGACTACTCCTGGATAGACGTATATAGCCAGGATTACATTTAAAGACAGAGCGGGAGGGAGAGAGAGAGAGAGAGAGCCCTCGAGAGAGAGAGAGGTAGCATCAGGAGGCTCGCTTGTTCGTCGGCGAGTTCGGTCAACAAGCGTGTCTGAGTCGAGTGGGGGAACGGCCAGGGCAAATATCGGCCGGAGCCGCTATTGTTTGCCGGCTATATAGCCACGGGCTAAGGGCCTATAGCCCCCGCCTTCGTCGCGTTGTCTTTGCTGTCCCGCCCTGCTCTGCCTTCTTCTTTCTATCCCTCCACTATGGCTTTGTTGCCTTGCCCCTCACTCACTTGATGTGGACAAACACACTCGAGAGAGAGAGAGAGCGTCGTCGACACACTCGTTGGATTTTAGCCGCTCTGCTCTGACGACTTGTGTCTGTGTGTCGATTCTTGCGACGCTTGTAAAGCTCTGCTGTGTACTCTCTCTCTCTCTCTCTCTCTCTCTCTCTCTCTCTCTCGCAGAAACGCTTGATGCTTAGGAAAACAAAAACGACTTTGGAAATTGACAGGTTGCAATGAATTTGAATTATTATTTTTTTTTTTTTTGCTAACTATATATCGTGAATTTCGTGACTCGAAAAACGGAAAATATGTTTTTTTTTATTTGGACACTGGGAAGGAAACGAGATCGCCGGTAAAAAGCTTTTACACAAAGCTGTTTGCAACAATAGGAATGCTCAAAAAAGTGCGCAGGCTTTTACCAAGTTCGCGGAAAATCTTTCTTTTTTTTTTTGTCATCTCCCCCGAAACCACGTGGTTCTTCTCGCCGCGACGACTTCTTGTCGCGGCCGTAAGGTGAAATATATATTTTTAAAAACGAAAAAAAAAGACGAGGAACTTTACAATTCCCTTTGTCGGCCGCGTCAGCGTCTCCTCAACACCGTCGGCGCACTAAAAACCGTTAAAAGCATTTATTATTTCTCTTTGTTAAGACTCCCCGAAAAAAAAACCGTTTGATCTCTTAGAAATTTCATTATGTCTCGATATCATTTCTGAATGTTGTATCGGCGCGCGAGACTTTACAATAAAAAAAGAGGTTCGTGGAGAGGGGGAGGGGCTTACGCTCTTTGTTAGGACACAGCTTTGATCTCTTAGAAACATTTTTATCGATAAGCCCGAATACGGGCCGTAGCGTATATACCGAAATAAAAGGCTCCCCCCAATTATTGATTGCCGCCATCCATTAAATATCTCTCTCTCATCCGCTAAGCTTAATGCAATTAGTCCCAATCAGGCAAATTAACGTATCTACTGATCCTTTCAAAAATTGAAAGGATCAGTAGATAGAGTCCTCTGCGAAATACATAAATCCCGAGGAAAAGTTCTACGGGCATGACAGTCGCCAGTTGCGGCGTAAGCGTCCGCAACGGGGCCGTGAGAAAGACGGAGAGAAATTAAACGAATGCAAAAGAGAGAATCGCAAAGCGAGAGTCGCTTGCCGAGGAGCCATTAACCCCTTTTTAGCGCGCTCCCACTGGACTTCCAGCCCCTTCCCTTAGCCCTTCTCACTTTCTTTCTATATCCCGGAGCTGCTCGTCTGCTTTTCACGTTGCCGCGCGTCCCGAATAATTTATGTATCGCTCGATCGTCGAGGGAGAGGGCCCCCGCCTCATTAGCCGCGGCAATGCGCTTGAGAGTAGCGCGCGCGAATGTGTCCTGGAAGATCGCTTTATCCTGGCCTCTCTCTCTCTCGGCGAACATTTAGTTTGTCGCCTTTTTTTTCGTATTCTACTCCATACACGCAATATTACGTGTGTGCTGGCGTTTAACGCGCAGGTTGCATATCAAGTCTCTGGAGAATACGCCTACATTTCTCAGCCAACACACGAACACGGCATTTTGCCTGACTATTTTATAACGAGTTAAACAGCCGAAAATCATTGGTAAATAATCTTGAATGTTAAATGTTACACGCGCCGACGAACTAACGCGTCTATGGAAATTCGGTTAAGCCAGAGAGTATATCAGTAGCGCTCGGCGCGCGGTTTGATGAATAAATGAAAAGCGGGCCTTAAATAATTGAGAGACAAATTACATGGTCAGCGGCTCATCCGTTTCGTTTATTTCGCCTTTCGCGGGAGCAAATATACACGCGCTCTTTTTTCTCCCTCCCCCGCTGCGGTGTATAGACTCGTATTCGCACACATGCGCAAAATCCGAGCCGCTACTCTCCTCGTTAACATTAACAAGTTAAACGAAACGAGCGCGCGCGCCGGCCGCGTTACATTCTTGATCCTATGCTAACAAATTGAGAGAGAGCCACGAGGTTATTTATTTTGCCGGCTTTCTCTCTGTTGTTTTTCAGAGCCACTGCTAAATGTACTCTACCAGGCCAAATGCACATACGCCCAGTCCTTCTTACTCTTGCTCGCTCTTTTATATTCTCTGATTAAAAGTTATTTGTCCCTTACGGAGGTGGACATATCGTATGCAACTGACTCCTTTATCGAGACTATACGACGAAGAGCTTATAGCGCGATAGATCGGGAAACGGATAGTTTCTTTTTGTTGGGGCAAAAAAAGTTAACCGTTTTGCTGATTCGTGGGATTTAAAAAGGGTCGGGGATGCGCAGCAAGTTCGAGAAAACATATTCTCTCTTGCGCCTTGATTTACGAGGGCCATTATTTTTCTGCAGCTTGGAATTTGTCAGTTGGACGAGAGAGAGTGGGAGGTCAGCTGTAGGTGATGGGTATATAGATTTTGAGGCGGGACATATTCTAACTAGATTCTTATTAATTTATTATTAAAGGTATAATTGAATTTTCTTTAATAACAGGCAGTTAATAATATTTTCGTATAAAATACGTAATTTTTGAGTATTGAATAAAATTTGTTTGAGATTATTGTACGTTCTCGGCTGGCGCGTGCGGGATAAAAAATTCAGCGGCGCTTCCTCCTCGCACATTTACGGTACTTGTACACCGAAAATATATCGGTAGATCGATTCGTCGATGGGGCCAAACATGAATTAGGAAAACGCGAATAGCAGCTCTCCTTTCGTGGGAGTAGTCCTTTCGAGCCACCTTTGCCATGCGGGTTGAAAAAGCTCCGGAGCTTTTTTATCATCGAAAAACGGAAATTCACGCTCGCCCCGCGGAATATAGAAGCTTTAGATGCGAGGCAGCTGGAGTTAGCACATTTGGAGACGAGAGCTTGCGATTTGAATGAGAACCTGCGAAATATGATGTATTATCGCTGATGAGAAAGAGCGAGCGGGGCTAAACTTGAGATACGTTACAGCTAATGTTATTTTGTCGAAATGTGAAAAACTTCATAGGTATAATGTAACGTTCCTTAAAGAGGACGTCACGATATTATGCGCATTAGTCATAATTTAATACAATTTTTATTCGTATAATTCAATTACACAAATGGATTTTTTTTATTCCCTCCAAAACAACAAAAACACAGTATCCCGCATGTTTTCAAAAGCCCACCGCCTATCCTACATGCTTTTTTCGCTTCCCACATTTTCAGTTATATTCTTAAAATAACTTTATATCTGGCTCAAATTAAAAAAAGAAGAAGAGCAGAGAAGTGGTAGTAAGGGTTGTGGGGGCAGGAGAGGGGGGGGGAAGAGCGAAGAAAAATACATACACGTGCATATCCAATCTGCAAGCCTCAAACCTCGAATGCCTCTCGGACAAAGGGAGAGCCGAGACAAAGACATTCCCGCCAGAAATCTAGTTCACCCGGTCAAAACGCAAGGTCTATCCCCCCAGCCTCCCCTCCCCCTCGCCACCCCTGCCTTTCGTATAGCTTGGCCTCCACGAGCGCATCATCAGGTCCTTCCACGTCCGCGATTCCATTCGGCGTGTCGTCGCGCGTCAGGCCCTACACGACACAACGAGCGTCGGGCTGCTCGAATAAATGCCGGCACGCGATCCGGCTATGCACACCTCCTTCCACAGGTCCAGCTGGCCGGGAAAAGGGGGGTGGGGTCCGTCAAAGCCGCGGCAGCGTCAAAAGCGAGAGCCTCCGGAGGGTCAAAGCCCAAAGGGGGCGGGGAGGAAGAGAAGGAGTTGGCGGGAGCTTTTCGATCTCTGCCGGGTATCGGCTAGCCATGCGGGATGGGTCGTGTGGGAGGGGTGGGGGGGGAAGAGGGAAAAAGCCGACTATGCGGCGAATAACGGAGGGGGACGCTTCAAAGGAGCCGCCGATGCATCCCCTCCTTCCTACGTTCATCCTTCCGATATGCGCCCGCAGAGCTTTTTTTGCTCTCTCTATCACTCCCTCTTTCTCTCTCGCTCTTCAAGGGCGATACGAGCCAGCTTTGTACGGAAGACTGGCGGATATGCTCTCGGGATGCCAGGCGATGATCGAAAACGCGACTTGGACGCGTCTGGCGATCACTTCATCCGGCTGGGAAGTCCGGCGGATAAGCTTCCGCGTTTGGCTCTTGTTATGCTGCGGCTATCGTGGCTTTGCTTTTTACCCGTACACACGGTATTGTTGATAAAGTTATTATATCTATTGTGGTATTGTTATTGTTATCCTTATCATTATTGCAAGAAAACGGAGCGAATTTGAAATGGGGGAAAATTTGGATTTTCAGTAGTACGAACAGATTTACGTCAGACATACAGAATAATGCGATTAAACACAAACGAGGCCGCATTAGTGGCATGTAAATGTAGTTTATCATTGTTAAACATAATTCTACGCTCGACGATTTCATCCTCTCTATCCCCGCGATGTTCATTTCTACCTTATCAACCCTGAATAGCTGTGATTATTGTTGATAATGCACATTTTCAAAATAATCTTGGCTCTTATTTTCCAGACTAGCCCCCATAAACAATACACTCCGCATCTACATTTTCCACGAGCTAAAGCCTGCATGTCTATCTTGTGAGGGTAATTACTTACTATTCAGCCCAGCCCTTTTCTCAACGAAGGACCTAGAGCTATCCCTGGGAAAAATATCCGAGCGACCCTGACCCGTGTGATAAGCTTGAAATTTCGCTGCATAGCTATCAAGAAAGAGAAAAGCTCCAGCGTCTTAATACAGCGACGAACGAGCCCTTCGGCTTCGTTGGAGAGTATAGCAAGCGGTGATCTGACAAAGTGGAGAGACTTTAATCCTTAGGGAGGAAATATGAGAGCGCCGTCTTTGTCTCTCGACGAGCTTCGGCTCGTAAACATTTTACATGCCAATACAGTGCTTCGAAAAAATTCGATTTTCCACTTAATATCGCTGATAGCCCAAGCTGTACGTCTAAGCTATCTTGGCTCATAACCCTCTCTCTCTTTCTCTCGTTTCCTCAAAGCTGGGACTTTATGGAGTTTCGCCGAGATTTCGAGTAATTCTTTTTTTCTCTCTCTCTCTCTCCCGCTCTCGTCCGATGTCTCGGGATTTTACCGCGAATGTTCTCGAAGCATTTCATCCGCTTTACGATCTGCTGGGTTAGATCCTCGACGATAAATCCGTATTCGAGCTGATAAGTGAACTGCTCTTGCCTCGCTATAGCGGGGCTCGGATAAAGTGTTGCGGGTTTGCGCGCGACGCAGTGAAACGATAAACTGATATGTTTCAGCTGTTTTTATCGCCCAAAGATAAGGGGGGAGGTAATGCTAATGCAAACGTTGCGACGTTTCCCATAATGTCGTTTATTGACTCGACTAAGGCAAAGCACAAAATTTGTTTATTCGTCAGGATTATAACGGCGCACAGGCTTATCAGAGCATTCTGCTCCGAGAGTATAGTTTCATTGTCTTGCCGGGTTATACTCGGCGCATTAAGCAGCTTGGACTTTGCAAGAGCGCAGCCGATAAGCGTGAGAAAGCAGGGCGTACGCGTAACACACCGAGCGGAGAAACTCTAGAGCGCAAGTCCATAAATGGGGGCGGGGGTGTACAGCGGCTTTTCCGGCCACAGCCAAGAGCAAACAGCTCCTTGGATTGCAGTGTCGATATCGTCCTACCTAAGTCCCTCGCGTCGAGAGCTTTTTACACGTCTGCTCTTGGCGGTGCGCGCTTTGTGCGAAATCTCAGAGGAGCTTTCGCGCTGATCGGCGACTTTTCGAGCGAGAGAGAGATCCGAGCTTTTTGATCGCTCTCGAGATCCTTACGGATGATCGCAATTGCAAGTAAGTGAATCGAGCTGTTGATAAGCTCCCGTGATCCTTTTTATCTGAAAAGTGTCTTGTCAGTGGAGGCTTGTTACAGGCCTGATAAACGAATAAAAGACTTTTTCAAGATCTCGGTGTAATGATAATCAACGGATTTTTTACGATTGATTTTAAATCGAGAAGAGAAGCAAATCAGGTACCAAGATATCCATTTACGTAGAGCCACGAGTAAAAATTCAGACCCTTAACACGCAAACAGTCCGTCAAAAGCACTCGACTCTCGCACGAATCGGTGAGCATGCATACTCCTGCTCAAGAACGAGCGAGAATCCGAGCTGTTTGGATTGCAACCCATATAATCGCATGTTGTACGTAATTTCAGCTAGTTACCCTAGCGGTATACCCAGATTTCCTTCGCACTCTTCTGAGCATACGGGCGTGGTGCAAGTGTATGAATGGAGTGTATCCAGGACGCGTGTTACTCGCGAAAGCTTGGTACTTTGTACGGGACATCTGACGTTGACTGTAGAGAGTAAGTGTATTATTAAAAAAAACGTTAAAGCAAGTTAAGTGCCGTTAATACCTCAAAAGGATCTCGCTTTTTCTTTCAATCGCGCCAACGGGCTTCCCCCCCGACTCCGTTCAAGTGGCTTCGCCGAGTTATTTCGCGCATTTAAAGCGTATTCCGCTTAAATTCAGCACTTATAGTCAACTCTCGCCGCGTCCGCTGAATGGTCCCATGCGCGCATAAGCGGCAAATAACACGTTTCTCTCGAAATCCCGAGAGAAATGAAATAAAAAAGAACGGCGCACTTCGGCGAGACACAATCGATCAAAGAGAGAAAGAGAGCCACTAGAGCTTGCAACCCCTCGGAACTTCGAAGTCACTCGAGCAGATGACGCAGCCTTTTCCATATCTCGTCCTCTTCGTTTTCTTGGCCCGCGCGCGGCCACGAAGTATAGACCTCCCACTCCTCATATTCTTCCGATTTCTGCCTGCTCAGGAAATTTCATTTCCATTCCTAGTCGGCTCTCTCTCTCTCTCTCTCTCGACGAGCAGCGATAGAGGGACGCCGGGATATGCATATAAATCTGAATCTTCGGGGGAAAATTAGCTCCGGACGCTTGCAGGCTTCTTCTCCGCAATGACTTCGTTTTCACGACGATTTCCGGAAGAGCTTTTTTTCCCACCCGAGGTTGGAGAATTTTTCAGTCGTGAACGCAGCTTAGTCGATCGTGATTATATGCAGAGGCTCTCTGGAGAGAAAGAGAGACGGAGCTTTTGATTTGTGGTACCCTCGCTCAGGTGGCATATTTATGGGCCTAAGATTTAACGCCAGCGTTTTATCGGGCATTTGTCTTGTGATTTTCGCCCAAATGATAAGTTTATTTTCGCAGCTTTTTCCATTTGCCTCTTATTAGCTTTAGACGAGGCTGAGTTTCAAAAGAAAATATTCGCTCAAGATCGGTGAGTAATGATAAATTGTAATGGAGAATAGTTTTGGGATCGCCTAATGAAAATGCTTGACATTTAATACAATTACGCATGGTCGAGCTAAAATATTTCTCGAGGTGTGAATTTTGCTCTCGAGGCTGGCGCAAACACGTCGTACTCTCTCAAAATCATTCGCTAAAGTTAGGGCAAATTCGAATTTCGAATTCATTTGATGTTGACAGTCCCGCGTGCATCTCATGAAAGATAGAAACAAAATTTACAGCTTCACACTCGTACACACACACACGTCACTTTCAACCGAGGCGCGTCTTTCTGAGGATGTATATTTGATGGAGCGCGAAGCACGTATAAAGTGCATTTTTGATGCTGCACAGCTTGAGCAAATACGAATCATGCAAAAAAAGAGTCAAGGAGAAAGATCTGCAGATGCGTCCAATCTTCTTACGTGCTTACGAGGCGAGAGAGAGAGAAAACATGCAGTATGTAAATCAGGCTTTACTCCCGGCCCGTGATTAATCAAGTTTTTAGGAAATTTGTTCGTGATTTGAAATTCAGCCAACGATCACTCTCGCTGAAATATTTGCAATCAAATTTAGCGAATAATCTCCCTATTCGGGGGCTAAGATTTGTGAAATTAGCGAGTGCGCCTTTAATGGGCGTTTTTCATTATTTATGCGCGACGTAAAATTTGCGGCTGGACACAAAGAGAGAGGAAGAGAGAGAGAACGAAAGGGAAAATGAAGATTTCACGGTTAATTTAAAATGACGAGTCATAGTGCGGGAGAATTGGTACGCGCGCGAGGGCCGTGAATTATTGAGGCGACGGTTTGCGTGTGATTAAAAGATTATTTGATTTAAGGGACTCGTTCTAATATTTAAAGAAATTGGAAGAGAGAGGGAGGGGGAATGGTCACACTTGTTCGCTAAACTTGTTAACAGTGTTGTAAAAACATAGTATACTTTATTGCGGGGCTTTTTCGAGAAGACCTAATAAAAAAGCACTTGACTCTTCTTTAAGGAAGATGCCGGGTGTGGTATTTTCATTTTACAACCGCGCGTATGACGTCTTCTATATAGCTGGTGACTTTTCTCCTCTAAAAATGTTGTTTTTGCGGCAGAGAAAAAGCACTTTGAGTGTTATTGCGTTTTTTTTAAATTTCTTTACATAAAAAATTATATGCTTTAACTTTAAAAATTTCATCGATTCATACCCCGATTACTCAAAAAAAACATCTACTACTTGAAAAATGAGAATTTCGAACTAAATTAGCTTTTTCCAACAAAAAAAAACAGCATCTCTCGTTCCAATGCCATTTTACTTATCGATAAATTAATTCAACTGCATTTTTCTCGAATTCATATTTCATTACCAATCGGCCACGAGTATGCGGCATTGCATTCATTATAATCGAGGAATAGAGGGAGAAAGATAAAGAGTGTAAGCGAGGTCAATGATTCGATTAAATCATGCAGGCCCTGGCCCTTATAGCCAGCCTCCGAAGTGTCATCCGAATGCAATGGAATTTGAGCTCGATTCGAGAGCAGCTTTTCTATACGTCGAATACCAATGAGTCTTCCCTGTTGGAAGGCCTTATTAAAATGCATTTTTCCAATCCCTCGGTTTCTTTTTACCCTTATCCCCTACACATGGAACAAAGACAATTACATTTTACATTCTAATGTCGCGGCAGTGTACAAGCGAGAAGAGCGAAAGAGAATAAAGGAGAGTGGGGTAGGCTGGGTGGGATTGCCATCAGAGCGCAGAGAAAATAATCTCGCGGCTTGCTCGATTCATTACGCCCGGCGGCTTTCTTCCTCGGCCCTTCTTCGTCTTGTCTCTCATTGCTTCTGTTTTTCATTTCTCCGATCATCTCTCGGTCTGCCCTTCGTTCCAGCCCGTAGAGCCGCACGATGATCTCGATATTCGAAGCCACCTCCCATTCTCTCTCTCTCTCTCTCTCTCTCTCTCTCTCTCTCTCTCTCTCTCTCTCCTCTCTCTCTCTCTCTCTCTCTCTCTCTCTCTCTCTGGGGGGAGCTGAACTCTCTCCGTTATTCCATTTTCGGTTCTACCTCGACGTCCCTCCCGCCCCTCTACTGCCCGCGTATATCTCTCTACTGTCTCTCGTGGCTTTAGCGGTGCCGGGGTGGTACGGCGGAGATGAAATGCGGCCGCGCCCGAAAACTGCGCCGTGTCTGGAAAGAGAGAGAGAGCGCGAGGGATATGCCTGGGAGAGGAGGGAGAGGGATGGTATTCATCGAAAATGAAGGTGCGGCTGTACGCGCAGCCTCGAAGCCAGCTCTTATATTCGTCGCTTTCGAATCGATCGCTTTATCTCGCTTCCTCCCTCTCTCTCTTTTTTTTTCCTCTCTTTTTCTCGGGAGCGATGCCCGTGCTGTGGGGGCTGGTATAGACTCTCTCGTGGAATAGCGCAGAGCCATTCGAATGTACCTTCGACTTGGATAAAGGTGATAATCATGCTAATGAAATGTGTGTGCTGCGGGCTCATATCGATGTTCATCTCTTATAACGCAGCGAAATTCGATCGAGAGCAAGTGAAAATCTAATGATCGAAAGTCTTCTTCATTTTTGTTTCTGCAGTTTCGTGTGTTGAATATTTCGGAAAGTGAATTATTTTCGCCTTACGTAAAAATGCAAATGTTATTTTTTTTATGGCCTAAATCACGTGTAAAAGTGAACAAATTCCAATGCCTCTGGTGAGAAACATTCGAGCTGAGAGTTGAAAAAAAAATTGGGTACAAGACAGGAAAACGAGCGCGAATGGGCGGGGATGAAAGAGCGCGGACAGGAGGAGGGGGCGATTCGAGCGACGTAAATAGGGTCGTTCGTTAAAAGGTTCAAGCCGAGAGCGCTGCACTTTTCTCTCTCTCTCTCTCGCGACACTTATATTTCGCGCGTCTTTTCTCCGGCGCCGTTGAAACCCGCTCGAGATTGCTCGAACGCTGAGTGACTATGCGAAATGAGAAATCTGACAGGGGGGGTCCGACGAGTGGCGAGTAATATCAGTGTCTTTGCCTCCCCAAATACCCACCTATTACACGCGCGACAAATTCGATCGTATCGATTTCTCTCTCGCGTTCTTCGCTTTTTTCTGGCTCCCCCCCCCCCTCTCACTTGAGAGAGCTTGCGCGTTTTTTGGCTTTGCTGGAAAACGTCGAGGGCTTTCGGAGGAGGAATGGGGAATCATTTGTCTTTAATGCCCTCGGCAGTGATCAGAGAAAAGAGGTGGAGAGGGTGGGCAGAGAGAGAGAGGAAGGGGGGTTGGAGGAAAAGAGCCGTGCGAAACGGTGAGCGGCCTGGCAGTCGACCAAGTTAAGACTTGGCTTTTGATAGTGAAGGGCTCGAGAGAGCAGCTTGCAGCGCGAGGGGGATGGGAGGCAGAGTACGATGTGTTTCGGGTATTTTGACGTCGCGGAAAATGCGGCCTGGCAGCGGTAATCTCAGGCTCCGCTTGCTTGTCTGCCTCCCCCCATCCCCCCTGACGCTTTCAACTCGGCGAATGCCTCAAAACTGACCCTGTGTCTGTGTGCGCCTGTTGTGTCTTGCATTACAACTTTTAGCGTTTTTGTTAAAACGTTAAATTAGGCGCTTTGTGTAAAAGTTTCGCAAATGTTCTACTTACGATTTTTATATTTGTACGGATTTTCGGTGGTTCCTTTTTTTTTGTGCGTTGGTTGAAAATAAGCTTTTGTAAGATGCCAAAGAAAAATTGATAGAGTTTGTTTGTTTGAAAATCGGTCGGGGCGTTCAAGTATCAATTTGGTGAAGGGTTTTTTATATCTCTCGGTTCTTACTTTGGAAAAGTGTTTTTTTTGTCCGTTTCATAGCATTAAATTGTTTTAAATGCTCGAATAAAAATATAATTTTTCTCTTCTTTTGCTCGCGTAATGAAAAAGTTCTCGGTCCTCTTTCTAAATGGAATTATTCGCTTAAAGCAGTTTTAGAAACGAGTGATGAATGAGTATCCATATTTTTAAAACTTAGCAGACGCATTAATCAAGAAGAAAGTGGCTTAAAGATGTGTCCTTCTCGAAAAATTTCCCGTGTAATTATTTGAACTATGGTACGATTCGATGATTTTAATTAAAACACATTAGTTTAAACATTATGCTTACAAATTTCGAAATATTTCCAACTTCTACACACGAGAGTCGATGTAACTATAAAATTTTCGCTTCTAATACGGCTGCGTTATTATTCGACCGCGGGGCCGAAAAGCGCCAAAATGAAGGCAAAATATTTACGCGGCTTACACTTCACTCAGCGCACACACAAGCCACGTCAGGTATGCCAGACATAAAGGCCAAGCAAGGGTGAACACACGCGCGCGCGGGTAGTTGGTAAAATTCACCTCTCTCCTCTGCCAACCTCTTCTTATCGCCCGCAGAGCCGCCACTTGCACGTATACATCAAGCCCGTCTATATACGCTCAGGCCTTGTCAGAGAGCTGTCCGTTCGTTCCCCGTAAAATTCGTAACTATTCGGGATCCGCCCGCTCATTAGCCAAAAGAGCTCGAGAGAGAGAGAGCTTTCAGCGTGGAAAAACGTACAAGTGGCGTTCGACGCGTCAGAAGGCGGGCCGATAAACGCGCTTTCGGATTAAATCGAGACGTCGGCTCGGCGGGCCGGAAAAGCCAGTTTTTGCAAGGCCGCACACGCGCCGCCGCGTATGGCGCGTACGTGTGTGTGTGTGCCGCGAACGTGATCCGGATA
Organism: Anagyrus pseudococci; assembly: GCA_030522585.1. Classification (NCBI taxonomy): domain Eukaryota; kingdom Metazoa; phylum Arthropoda; class Insecta; order Hymenoptera; family Encyrtidae; genus Anagyrus; species Anagyrus pseudococci. The sequence continues at coordinate 67,704 of JAPYYQ010000434.1, forward strand.
AACCGGATTTCGCTCTCGACCTGCGGTCTCGCTCTTTTTTTTCCTCCACCTCCCCGGCCAGAGGCAGATTAGTCTTGTCACGTTGAGTCTGACGATTAAAATGACGGGTGTTCGTCTTTTGAAAGCGCTAACGTGTAGATGGCGAAAAACAGCTGCTGAATATGTTCTTTTTTTAACATTTTCGTTATTGGGGAGAATCGGTGAAATTGATCTTTTTTTTTAAATAAAAATTTTGTTGTGCTTACGATGCAGTATTCGGATGTCTTGGGACACTCCTGCAGTTGTATGGCTGTGTAGTTGATGCAAGGCGTGATGCTTCCGACGCCGTCGTTGTATTGTCCGCATTTGAAGCAACTCAGTCCTTGCGCTACACCTGCAAATAAACATAAAATTATATTAAAATTGTTTCATTGCGTTTAATCAAATTTTTTTATCAAATTGGATCAAAATCACAGTGATTTATTCGGATGATTTTGTTAACGAATTCTTTTTTATCCAGCGCCACCAATAACGATTTGTCTACACTGCTATTAAACTGCCGTATCAGCAAATCGATGAAAAATATAAAAATGTCATCCGTAGTATGATAAGTTTCTCCCAGCTGTACTTCGACAGTCGGATTTAAACCGTCATTCCAATACTCCTTTCCATTGATAATATCCCCCTTAATCGAAAATAAGTCTGAATCCTTTTAAATTTTCTTCTTTTTTTATTTCATTTGTGTCCCTCGCCTTTTACGCGCAGCTCTCGGGCTTATATCAATCATTTCGTTTTAAGCTGTGAAAATCTGATTGCGCGGCCAGCGCTCTTGAATGTATTGCACTTTAAATTCAATCAATTTAAATAACTACTTTTTCCCCCGAGCGTTATTTAATTTTCCACTCGCTATTTTTTAACGCAAAATATATCCAAATTTACTGACAAATACACTTAAATCAATTAATCGTTGATAAAAAAAAAGAAATCTAGAAAATTTCGTCAGTCTTTCCACTTAACGCGTTTTAAAAGTTATAGGGGCTCGTGGAAAAAATGAAGCGAGCAAAAATAGAAAAAAAATTGACCAAAGACCAAAATCACTGCGCATACGCAGCAGGCCATGACGCGTTTACTATAGGCTAGCGACGCACAAAGAGAGGCTTGGCTCCCGAAGTTTGCGTACCGGGGATTTTTATATATTTGCGAAGAGAGAGGGAGAGATTTTGCTCTTATGCGGGAAATTGCGAAATTCGGCCGGCTGGTGTGCAGCAGTTTTCCCGCCGAAATAATTCGTCCGATCGCATGCGGATTATTATTCTTTTTCCTTTTTACTCCAGCTGTACCGCTCGTCTTTATTTTTCTCCAAGCCTTTTGTTTTTTTCTCAATTTTAAACTGTCTTAGTTAATTTCTCAATTTTATTCGCAACGAGGACTACTAACACTAGCATCGTAAATAAAAAAAAAGGAAATCTGTTTACCCGAGAGGGTGTAAGAAGTGTGTTTACCGTGAGCATTCGGTTGTCGATAAAACGCGACAACAGCGCTTACCGATAAGTGTGTGTGTATATGCCGGACATGTGTGCACACATAGACTCGCCGCTACACGGTTGGTTCTCTGCTGCTCTCTGCTGACCGGGCGATTCAAGCTGCCGGAATGCATTGAATGTCCGGCAAATAATGTGAAATACTTGTGTTTATGCGGTATTTCCAGAGAGCACATGACATCGTACGTACTGGATTTTGAATAAGCGACCCTACGCTGTTGTGTGTGTATGCTCACCACGAGAGCTTGTTGCTTGTTTTCGCTTTAGTCTCGTCTTCTTCTCGTATTTTTACAATAGACACTTTAATGCGAAAATTAAATGCTTTACGAATGAAAAATTTTAATTAATCCCCCCCATTTATTTTTCCTTCAATTTTAACTTTCTCGATTTTATGTTGTGTTGCAACAAATAAATTGCACTTTTTAGCGGAGAATTCGAATGTTCTACTTTCGACTCGGTACAGTTTTAATTTGAAAAGGCTTAGGAAAGCTACTGTAAACTTATCACGTATCACACGCTCTGCAGAAATAGCCTTGCATAACTTTTTTTTTCTCACTGCTCGTCTCAAGAGCACTTTAAATCAATCCTTTCGACCCTAATACTCCTCGAAGCTTTCCTTTCCCTCCTTCGATTCTAGCGAAATAAGGTCAACCCTTCTAAGAGCGAATCATGACGATTTCTTTTCATTCTTTGCAAGTAAATATTACGAGGATAAAGAAAATAAAAGAGTCGAAATAAAAACGAATTTGCTTTTCCATGCTGGTAAAGTCGTGATTTATTGCCGATCTCCGAGTTATATTCTAATGGAGCGCCGCAACAAAGAGAAAAATTGTTTTGAGAGCCGCGATAAAGTCCGGCGCTACTTGCAAATATAAATTTTAAATAATATTACACGCTTATATATATTTTTGCAAAGCATGCACTTCTTGCGAATTAATTAAAATTTTATCTCGAAACGTGATTTGCATTTTAAGTAGAAAAAAACTGTGTGTGCTCAGACCGGCGTACATTCGTCTTTTCTCAAATTAAAAATTTAATTGCGGATATTAATCAGAAATTTATAATCGCGAAATAAATTTTTTAAATAAACAAGGTTAAACAAATTTTTCGTAAAATCTTCGATGACTCGACGAGAAAATTCATTAATAAGCCCCGTCGAGCTTTTCACGTCCAAAGTCACGGTAATCACTTGTGTCTTTCAATCAATAGCCCGGCGCGGCACACATCTTTGAATTTCATCAAATTCTCAACTAATCACGCAGTGGCTCTTCTCTTTGTAACGCCAGTAAATCGATCCTACTCCAAAGAGAACAAAATCCAGTTCGGAGAAGAGCTTCGTCAAGCTTGGATATTTACGTTGGGCGATCTGTCTTTCGGCTGCTATTCCCTGAAAAAAAAAACGAGAGAAAAAAGACCTTCTACGTATTTATAACGCGCGCATTCAAACGAGTAGTGTTCAAGAAAGAGAAGAAGCTCAAGCTCGAAGAACAACTACACTGTAGAATGAAAAAGAAGAGGAAGTGGGGGGAGGAGGAGGGGGGGATAAATGAGGCAGAGAACTACAGAAGTGAAACGAAGAAGACGAGGAAGAAGAGGAAGAAGGAGAAGAAGGGCTGAGCAGCGGCCGAGAAAAAGACGAGGCGATCCTCGTTGCATCGAGGTTGGGAGAGAAAAAGGGCGGCGCTATAGGCTGAGAGGGAGAGAGAGAGAGAGAGAGAGCGGCTGGCCGAGGAGCCGCGTGTGCCAGCTATGCATTCATACTTGTAACGCCCGCGGGCCAAGATCCAGATTAGGCACGGCGCGCGCGGCCGACCAGCGCTCGTGTCGCTCTTCATTCGTCGGCCCCCAGCAGCAGCAGCAGCTACAGCCTCCTGACGCGCGTCTCCTAGGCCTTCTCTCTCCTCCCAGCCCTCCCTCCCTCTCGCTCCTACTTCTCCTTTGCCCCCCGGCTTTTTTTCTTTTATTTCCTCTCGCGTCGCTCTCGACCCTCATCTCCTAGCCATCCTATTTTTTTTTTTATTCCAACCCGACCCTGCGTTGCACGACTCCACTAGATCTCTCTCTCTCTCTTTCTCCCTCTCTCGGCACGGTTAATTACCGTTCGAGCGGGTACTCTTGGCATCGTTCCGCCTGTTTTTCCCATTGTTTGTCGGCCTTCTTCTCTGTCCTCCTCCCCCTACACCGGTGAACACATCCACATCTCCCTTTCTTGCGGTCCGAGTAGTAGTTTAAGTAGATTATTTCGTTAGTTTTGCGGTTTTTTCGTACGTACAAAGACGCAGGTGACGAGTTTGAGCTGTTGTTATTTTTAACCACGAGAGACGAAGGCTGCGCGAGGCGCGGGTTATGTAAATTTTAGACATGTCCAAAGCGCGCTCGAACTAATCCCAGCTGCCCCGCATAACAAAGCGAATTTTTCGTTCTTCCGGCCGCAAATCTTGACCGAAATCCCAATATTTTTTCTACGTCTGTATTTTTAGTTCGCGTTTTGCCTTGATTTAAAAAGATTTTATTCCGAATTTAAATGAAGTTTAGGGGGAAAAAATTTCGAATGATAATTCTGGCTCGTAGCGAAAAAAATTACTGGAAAATTTAACATGGTTTTACTGGATATTTAATTTTTTTTCTTGGTATCATACTATTTTTCAAGCTTGAATATTACATTTTGTGTAAAATTAACGATATTACTTTGGTAAGGGTTGCTCATAAAAATGACGAAAGAATGAAGGTCGAAACACCATGTAACAAATTCGCCTCCTAACGATTTAATTTTATTCGAACAGCTTGAGGGAGAACGAGGGGTGAGGCCCTTGAAAAAAATCGTCATCTTAATCAAACGCTACATCGGCTGGCGTCTCATTCCCTCTGAGCGCTCCAGTCATCAGAGAGCCAGGCTGAAGCTGTTTCTTGTTTGGCCGGGGTGCGAAAGGGTCTGATAATGAAACTCGACGGCGTTTCGCGAGCACAGAGAGGAGAGCCGGGCTGTTTTTTTCCCCATTTTGCCGCCTCTCTCGACCACCCCCCCCCTTCCTTCCTGGCTTTCATTACGGCACTTTGAACTTCTTGCTCGGCATAATGGCACTATTGTTTCGCTGTGAAAAATTTCCAGCCACGCGCTATGTCCTTTCATCTGTTTAATGGGAGCTGCTTTGCATATATTTTTTTTTCAACGCCGAGAGCAGCCGAGAGAGCAGACTTGTTTATTAAGACCTACGCGGAAATTTGCACGCGTCTACGGACATTTACGAATTTTGTTTCGTTCGCAGAGCGCTGCGAGATATGACGGACGATTTACGACGAATGCTCTTTACTCGTGCGATGTCGCAGTTATTTTGGAATTTTCATTTCGAGTATTGAGTATGTTATTGCTAGATTTTGTATCTCAGTGAAATTTGAAGAATATTTAGTCGACCATGACATACTTTTGTATTAGATGGATTTTTACTATTAGATATTTAAGTAATGAAATATTATCTGTCTAATGATCGTATCTTAAGAAAATACATTCTATTTTATTCTTTTTCACTTCGTCGGTTCTTTCTTTTTAATTTAATACAAGGAACTAAAGGAACTTCAGATTTAATAGCTAGATGCGCCGTAGAAAGAATTCATTAACGCTGAGAAACTTTCAGCTCTCTTGGCACATCTGATACGGCAAAGTAAGAGTTTTTTAACTGATTGGAAGTTAAAGAATATGAAAAGAAATGGTAATGCGATTATTAAAAGGAATTATCATGCCGAATGTAAAATTTTCTTATTATCGAAATCCTGATCCATTAAATGTATATTTTAGAATTAAAAATCAAAAGGGTATTGAAAAAGTAAAAGCTTAAAAACTCAATTAAACATTAAAGTTTCTATTTGTTTTCAAGGAAATGTGTTTAGTCATGTATAGTGAAAAAAGTGCAAGTAGACAAGGTCCGCATGTGGTCAGACAGTTCTTTACCTTTAGATTTATTTACAACATGGCCGTTTAAAAAAGTGTACTGACAAATATTGCATTTTTCGACAAATACAGAGACGAAATATTGTTCCTTTCAAGAAACGAAATGTGCATTGTACATCGCCCGTGTAAATTTATCGAAGCCCAATTTTCGAGAGAGAGAGCACAATGGAAAAACTGTCGTTAAATTCCAATAAACGTCCGAAAATAAAAGTAATCAATTCGACGATAAAACGGACAGTCAATTCTGTCAAGGCGACAACACCCAAGAGAGCAGTGAAACGCTTGTGCATCCAGTGTCATACCTCTTTCGTCGAATCCAACCAAAAAAGAAGACAAGAGTCACGGGAAATCGAACGAAATACCAATCCACAGAGGAACGATGCATCGAAGGCGAGAGGTTGCCATCCCCGAGCAATGTCGATTCGCTCGACTGTCCGCGAAACAGCATCATAAAGCTCGAGTGTCTCGTTTTTGCGGAATAGCGGTCACCGGACTGCTCCATGCCATTCTTATTTCGTTTCGCGATGCAAATAGAGGCGTGAATATTTGTAAAAAAAAAAGAACATCCCTGGCCTGATGGAAAAGAGAAACAATCGATTTTTCCTGTTACCAAATTTCGAGTTCGGAGATTCCGAGCGAGTAGGTAACTTCGGGACTAGGTCAGACGCGCAAGTGTACAGAAGAAACACGAAGGGAGAGAAATCATTTGAACTTGGTGGACCCTTGCGATAACGGCCTGAAGTATTTTCATTTAAAATGGCTTACACCGCTTTTGTTTTAGCTGTTCACGATGGGCTTGGCTAGGGTTTCCGTTGTTATTATTTAAATGTTGATGGTAATATAACTAGGAGGGAGAAGAAATCTTGCCTTTCCTTTTAACATGTTTATCGGGAAGTTGATTAATGCCAAAACTTGCGTTTCAAGTTGCTACGGGAGTTAATTTGTTGTTAGTTTAACTTTACCGGCATAAAGTTCTTTTATCTAATAAAATGAATTAGAATGAATAAGTGTGTGATACATCACGCGCTATATTACATTGTTTCCGACTTTGCCCTCTGCCTATTGCTCCTTTATTAATTTTATGATAAGCTAGATTTAAAGTTTCGCCATAAATTTCAATTTCATTTATCTCGGAAGGTGTACGTTTTTACATCGATTGCATTAATTTTGAAAAATTTTAATTAAAAATTCAACCTGATAACCACATTACCCAAGAAAACATCTGTAAAATAACTTTTACCTCGATTGCCTCCTGGGATATTCCAACATCTGTACGCATACAAAATTGAAAGTTTCGTTTGACGCAATAAGTCGTCTTGAAATTTTTTCAACATCAATAACTTTTTTCGTTTTATCTCGAATCTTACGGAACAAAATGCCTAACCGGAATGTCTTGTATTTTGAAAACAATTTAAACTTCGTCGCGGATAGACCGCAAGGTTTATGGAAAAATAAAAGACAAAAAAAAAGAAGCGAAAAGGGAGGCTCTAGAGAGACAGTGAGGTAGAGCAGCGTAAAAAGCTCGAACAAACAGCTGTGTACTCGCCAAACTTTCGCGATTCTCGACGTTCTGTTCAAATAGCGAAAATCAATTGCACCACGCTCGAACGCTTTTCGATCCCGTTCGAGTCGCTTGTATTTTTAAATTAAATCGAGTCTATCGGGTTTCGATTTAGGTCTCACTTTTTGTATCTCCCACCCTCTCTGTCCCTTTTTTTTTGTTTCGTTTAAATTTCAACCCGGGGGGCGAAAAAAATCGTTGCAGGTTTTTAATAAACGAATGTTACGCGTACAGCGTATGAATTAATTACTAATGAAAATACATTTTGATACGGAATATAACATTATTGCAATGGAGCACGTGAAAATTTACGAAACAGCGTGTAAACTAGGAAACGACGCGATAAACACACAAGAGTAGCTTAGTTTACACGTGTATTATTTCAGTAAACATTTGTTATTAAGCGCACCATCAGTTTAATTTGTTTTGTAAAAACAAATTCTTTAACCAAGTTTCAAACGATACAAACGATTTCAACCAAATCGAAAATTCCTATAAATTTCGCGCATTTAAAATACAAAAAATTGCCTATTTTTAATCTTTTTTTTTGCAACAAAAAAAGGGGAAGAGACACTGTCTAGTTGCCTTCATTTTTATTTAGAATCTCGTCAGAATAAAGTAAAAAGAAAAATTCTCACCAACCATTGCGAAGCATCACCCAAAATAGGTTATTAAAACCGACACTTTTCCCGAAAAAGAAGAAAATAGAGTTTTTTTTTGAAAATTGAAAGAAGTCTGGCCTACTTCTCGAATTATCGATCATCGCCTGAAGTGCGCGGCGTCGGCGGCGGTGGACCCTGGCCTAAAGAACCCGCCCTGCCAAATTTAGAGTCACAATGAAGTCGAAAATCCGGTGCTTCGCACTTGGACTTTGTCACTCTTGGGCGACGTAGCCACTTTGGCCGAGCAGTCGAATGAATCGTGTCGCTGGGTAGGGCATCTTCGCTTTGGTAAATTTGCCTCTGGTGTATAAGCGTCTGTTGGCAGCTGGTAATTTCGAGGCTAGACACATACGTCCAGAGAAGGAGGGTGAGGAAGAGACTAAGCAGTAGTTGATCGATCCTCCGAAGTTGAGGGAGAGGGATGGCTCAATTTGCCCGTCGAATCGAAAGGGCAGGAGCTGGGGAGAGGTAGGTCTCGCGAAATTATGCGGCCGAAAACGGCCGGCAGAATCCGGCCAGTCGGGCAGTACGCGTCTGCGCTCGGAATCTGACCACCCTCTTGGCCGCACGGTGAGCGAGAGGGAGGGCAGGTCCGACGACGCTCGTCAGTAATGCCGGCGGCGTTGACGCTCGGGCGCGATTTACCGGAGCCTCGCTCGAACCTGGCTTTTGAATTGCTTATATGGCCGCTTTCTCTCTCTCTTATACACACTTGCGCTCACGAAGCACATGGATCTGCATAATTTTGGGGGGACGGGTGTGCCCCCGGAGAGCCAAAGGTCTTTTCCAGCGAGTTTCGATGGGCTAAGGGCTTCCAGAGCAATTTTCGTCTGATGAGTTTCTGAGAGTGGAGCGAGAGGAGGCCCGTGCGAATGTAGGCGACTAGACGAGAGAGAGAGGAAAGTGCGGAATAATTTCGTGTTGTAAACTTTATTATAAATATATAGAGCGCCCGCGAGCTGGATTTATTGTGCAGCTCAACGAACAACTACGGCCGTTAATTAATTATACAACTGCTGAGCAGGACGCGAGGGAGAGAGAAAGAAGGGGGGCAAGAGAGAACCACACGTCCAGGCTAATAATTCTAAACATGCATTTTCCCGATTCGCCAACTCAGCGACTCTACCCGGCAAGCCCAATATGACCTCCCTTCCTCCAACATCCCCCCTCCGCCGCGTACACGCCAAAGTTATTCGAAACTTTGACTTCTTTTTCGAGCATGTACGTATATCTCAACGGTCCCAACGAGAAATCTCATTCGCCCGGAGAATTCGGACGTCTAGGGAAAGACGAGGAGGAAGGACGTGCACGTACATCCAGGCATTGTCGAGCCAACGCGTGTGTCCCTTCGCTTCGGTATCCATATAGATATATCCCCACGCGAGTGTAGTCGTGAATCTCGAAAAAGCTCGGCATTTCGATGAATCAAACGAATTGGCCATTCGATCCAATTACCCTACTGAACGTGAAGGCGCGCGTAATACGAAGATCTCTATCTTTTTCTCTCTCCTAAGAATGGAAGTCGTTTGATATACGTAGCAAAGTCTCTCGCGTGAAGTTTATTCAAACGTTCCAAAGGTTAAAAAAGCGTAATCCACTTTTTCGGCGCTATTTCTATACTCGCTTTTTTCAAAGACTCGAGAAAACGGTAAGGGGCTCTTGTTGTCTTTTAAAATGAAAAAAACGAGAAAAATATAAAAATATCCAAGCATGAAAAACTTATGCGTTTGCGCGCTGTTTTAACGCAAAGTTTCGGCGCTAAAGCGGAGAGGCACAACAGCTTGTAGAGAAAAGGGCGCAAACATTCCGTTAGGTGAAAGAAGTCGGAGAAGGGGGCGCGGTCTCGGGAAAGAGAGGAAAACGTGTGCAAAGTCGGGGTGGGATAGGCCGCACAGAGACGCGCGTTTCTCACTGAGGAATAAAAGGAGGCGAGCGCAGAGAGAGAGAGAACATGCCTCGGCCAAACTGACCCGAAAAGCTAGCCAGATGTTCTAAGGGGGAGGTCTGACTGAGAGTTGTGTGTGCGAGAGAGGCTCTCTTGCACCTCCTCGATTTCGCTATCTGCGCTGTTGAGTATGCGGGTGTTGAGAGAGGCAAAGAGTAATAAAGTTATGAAAGTTTCTCGAGAGATACGTCCTCGTCGGATGTCGAGGAAAAGTTTTCTTTTGTGCGCGCGAGACTGAAATGGCTCTCTCGCGTGAAGAAGACAGCGAGTGCGGTTAATTTGCTCTAATTCCGCGTAAATAATAACGACGATGGGGACGAGGCGAGAAGAGATGCGCTTGCTTTGCAAGTACGATCGCAAAAAGGGTTGGGGCTTTGTAAAAGAGAAGAAGAAACGGGAGCGAGCGAAGTAATGGGATCGCGATAAGGAGGAAATGGACTGTAATCCCTGCGTGTACACTTTTCACTTGGCGCTCAAATGCAAATGTTAACGTAAACACGCTGTCTCGTGCGGTCTCGTTACACGTTTTCTTCGCGACAAAGCAGAATAACAGACTAGATAGTCGTTTGTTTAATTACTGGTGAAGTTAAAGAGGGGAGGGGGGGAGAAAAGAAACGGAGAGCAATGATCAAACGAGACAATGCTGGGAAATACGTAATGAGAGAGAGAGAGAGAGACAGCCTCGCCGAGGAAATTATTTCTGACTTTGTACGTCCATCTTTTTCTTTTTTACTCTTTTTTTTCATCATCTTCTTCGAGAATGCAACTTGAACAATTGTTTGTTTTTCTCGTTTACAATTTTATTGTTCTATTGAAATTCGTGTTTATAGAGGCAGGGAACGCGCGTCCCGGCGTTGTTACAGAATACGATGATAATGATATTGATGTTTGCTTCAATAAAGGGATGGCTTAGATAACATAGTTTACATAATTTTAGTAATGAAATTCATCTGATACTAAAGCCACGCTCGCCCGCGCTGCTCTGACATTCGCAAAAATTCTTGAAAATTCTTTAACATATTATAGAGTAGGTATAGATAGTAAAATAAGATGAATATTAATTCTTTTTCCTCCCTCGTAATTCCCGTTTATTCCAGTCGCAATACGTAAGAATTGTACTGCGGGAACTGCAGTCCAAAGTTGCGCGTTTACCTCTGGCTTCTCTTTGAAGATATTTCAAATTCGCTTTGGCGAAGCTTAATTGAGCCGAACTCGAAAGCTAAAGCGAAGGTAAGAGTAGAGGCGTGTGCCAGGGGAGAAATTTCAATTTCTCGGAATAATGGCAATTTTAAGAGACTCGGCTACGGAATTTTGCAAGACTGCCACCTGGGGAAGACGCAAGTGTAATTGTCTTGGTAAATTAAATTTTAAAACCAAACGACGGTTTTTGGCCGAGCGTTACAAACACAGAACTAAAAGCCAAACAAAAGCTCTCGCGCTGTAAACGCCTATTCATTTCGCGCTTGACAAATTGTTCGTTATTCCAATGAGCATTTACAATCACGACCATTTACAAAATTGAATAGCGGTCCAACCGGACCATCAAAAGTATATCTCTTCTCCGAAGAATTTTCTTACGAAAATACCAAACGCTTTATATTCGCTTGGCTAAACAACAGCTTTTCCCAGTATCTGCGCAGCGAGAGGCAAGAAACACGAGGAGAGCTTGCGGCTGGAAAACATAATTGACAGACTTTCGCCATTTCCCCCGATCCTGTTAAAACACGCGATAATTGCGGCACGCGTATTTACGCGCTGTAAATTATCCGCTTCCCCGAGAAGAAGAGGCTCCGGCGTATACAACGCGTTGGTACACTCGTAATTAGGGGGGAAATTAGTCGAACTGCCGCGCTAAAGTCCAATTTAATGGAAAACTTTTCGGAGGCGCACCATTGTGTGGTGGATTTCTTTTTTTTTCTCCTCGACGCAGCTGAAGCGCTAATGAGCAGCGGAATATGCGTGCATTATCCTTCTCTCCCTCCCTCTCGGCGATTCTTCGTCCGAGCTTTGACGTCAGCGTGTGTTTAAGCGGTCACGCCAGTATATCGCTTATTTCGGGAGATTAAAAGCTCTGGCTTTGCTGCGGCGCTCTGCGCGACTATACGTTTCGTTAATGCAAACCCGTTTGTTCGAATATAAATAACAAAGGACATCAGAGAGGGATGTAACATACCACAGGACCTGAGCTAGATTGTGCACGTTAAAAAGTGTACAAGCAACCAAACTCCGATATACCGTACAAACTTCGAGCGAGTTTCATCGAAATTTGCTTGTCGACCGGCGAATCTCGAAGACTTAGCAAGCATCCCTGCAAACGCGCCAGGGTCCGAGTGCGTGCTTCATATTCATGCGCGGTCGTCTCAAGCGCCTTTCCCTCTCCTTCTCCCCCTGAATATTCACTCGGTAGCGAGCACACATACGCCAGAGAGGAAACGCATCCGATCTTTTGTCCTATACCGCTCGCGAGGAGCTTATACCCCACCGGACCCTCTACTTCACCTCCCCGGCCCCCTTCTCGGCCGGTACCACAAACAAACTTTCTTTCCACGAGCAAACAGGGCCGAGCGTAGCGGCTAGCTTTAAGTGCGCGGTAAAAATGCGGTTAATTAAAATTCTTGAAACTTACACTAGCGCAGCGGCGCGGGGGAGAGAAGAGCTCGCCGCTTCCTTCCACCTTTTCTCGGGCTCTCTCGCCGCTTCATTTCCGTTTCGAGAGCCCGCGATCCTCGACGAGGGCTATATCTGTACGTATACATATACAGCTGAGTGGAGGCTGCTTTTGTACCCAACTACTGGGCCGCACTTACCCTCTCTCTCTCTCTCTCTCTCTCTTGTATACAGTAGTCCGCCCCCCCGGGCCCCGCAGAGCTTATGCACTCACGAAACTTGCGGGGCTGGCCAAACAAGCGCGGCGGCCGCACGGAGCGAAAGAAAAAACGTGGAAGAAGAATTAATTAACACTTCAATCGGACGGCATAGGTATATAACTTTAGCGCATCCCGCTTTTTTGAGAAATGAAGTCGGCGGTGAATATATGTAATCCGGTTTTTCAAAAGCACACGCATAACGAGAAGGCGCTTTTTGTAAAGAGGAGGATCTCTGAATTAGCATGCGCGCATTGTCCGGCCGGTGCGCGCGTGCATCTGCCGGATAACAAAGAGCCCGCGCGGCATTGTGTAAGTATACGGCTGGATACTTTCTCGAGAGCGTCCGAGCTTGCGCGAGCTTACACAGGTAGAGAAGAGGGAGAGAGAGAGACTCGACCGCGCGCAGCAGCCTTTTGGAAATCAAAGGGCTGCTCTCGTGGCTAGGCTCGCTTTTGTTTCCCAACGATTCGTAAGGTGCAGCTGGTATGCCGCCACGGATGCCGGGGGGCCGAATGGATTCGCATCTCTCGGCCGAAGCCCTTTGTAACTCTCCAGCCTGGACTGCGCTCTCTGAGGTTTTGGCCCCGGGGAGAGGGGGAAAAAACGAGAGGGACGGAAATGAAGTGTATCTGATTTGATTGGGCAAGAGATTTTCGGCTAACGTGGGAGGCTATCGAATCCAAAGGTCATTCCACGTGAGATAAACTCAATACAGTGTGGTACGTTCTTTTTTTTATTCGGGATCGCGGCAATTAGTGGGATTATGAAGAAGGAATTATTGAATAATTATCAAACGCATATAAGAGCTAAAATGGGCTGAACACCAGAAATATACCAAAGAATAAAAGATCAACGGGAGGGAGGGGGCGGGGGTACGAAACTAGAGGTGGGAGATTAGCCCCTCTAGCGTAGCGCGATTTAATCTCCGACTATCGGCAGGCTTCTCTCCCCGAAAGCCATGGCCTCCTCTCTCTCTCTCTCTTTCTCTCTACATCCGCAATTCGACTGGCTGTTTGCGTGCCGCGAGAGGAAACTTTGACTCCGACTCTCCTGGTGTTCCTGCCCCTCCTCCCCTTTCCTCTACGCTTTAGCGGAAAATAAAAAAAAGGGGGGGAAGAAAGTTTTCCGCTGCTGCTGGCATGCCTGCCAAAGAACGTGAATCGTATCGTCCTTCATCCTCCCCCGAGAGAGGACGATATAATTCTGGAACAAGTAGCCCGTGTCCGCGTCTTTACTCTTGCGGCGTACACGAGGACCCGTGCTTTTTTAGGGGATTAAAAGGAGAACGGTTGAGGGCTTTTTGAAAGAGAGATGAGCACGTGCCAAAAAACTAGACGGCTCTGCTCCCCCCCCCTGTAGTCGCTGCTTTCTGTATATGCGTCTGTGTATGTTTGGATCCATCTACTCCCCTCTTCCAGCGCGTGTCTTTTCAAATCCGTAGAAATTTCAGAAACTAATCATACTATTTCAGCTAAAAGATAACGCGACAATTTTTTTGCATTCATTGATATATCAACCCTTTTTTGCCCAATCTCCCAGCGCTCCTCTCCCCCCGAACTTTCAAATCTCAAGCAGCAAACTCAACGATACGGAAAAGGTAGGGTGAAAGGAAGGGAGAGGGGATGAGTTAGCCAAGGTAAGCGTAAAAGATCCCCGAGCTCGAACTTTAAATCCCCGGACGTATCTGTCGGGGAGCAGACGCGCCCCTACCATCTCTCTCTCGCACAATAACGTCTCTCCTCCTCGCTCGCTCGAGCCCACCCCACACCCACATCACAGCCCTTCCGGCATACTAATCTCGCGAGTAGTTTCGAGGACGCACAAGGCGCAACAAAGCTGCGGCTCGTAAAAGAGCCAGAGAGGGGCGCATACTGGAGAGAGACAGAGAGAAAGAGAGGCGCACCGGAAAGTTATCCGAGGAGGTCCTGGCAATTTCGGGCTTACGTTCGCCTACCCCCATCTCCTTAAAAAAAAGAGAGAGAGAGGGAGAAAGAGAGAAAAGGGAGAATTGTGGAGCTTGATGAAAAATGAGCCGAGAAGTTTACGGGAGAGAGAGAGAGGGGAAGCTTATGCCTCGGAGGGTTTACGCTGGCATAGGGGCGCACAAAGCCACGGCTAATAAGGATCCGTCTGCGCGAGCTTTTCGTTCGCCTACTCGCGTTTGAATGAACAATGCGTTATTACACTATATATCGCGATGCGTCTGCGCTGCTGTTGGCTCCAGCATGAATACCGGCAATTAGCGCCTCGCGACTCACTTGGTTTCTCTTCCCACCCCAAGCCAGACTGGACTTGGCTGAGTTTTATGGGGAATGAACTGATTTCAGCGCTGCTTGTTGCGTTCTCAAGGCATTCCGAGATTATTGTTGCGGGCGAGCTTTTTAGAATGATATTGAGGCGTTTGCGAGAGATCTAAAAGATAGATGTAGGAATTTTGGGAAAATGAGGAACATGATTAAACCTTGGTAAATAACCAAGGGAGCGTTGCAATTTGGTCGGATCTCTCTCGGGTTTGGTTAAACCACGCGGGCGCACTTTTATTTGGCGAATTTACTTAATTTATCCTTTGCCGCGCTGCCAGAAGATTCGTTAACGACGCGACCAATTTACTCGCTCTCCTACTTCGTGTATATATCCAAGCGGCTCGACAGACAGAGAGAGAAATCGGTATTTGCGCGAGTCGCAAATATTTATTACGTGCAAACCCACTGCAACTCGATGACAGAAATAAAAAGCAAGGAAAAGGATGAGGTAGAGGGAAGGAAAGAGAGCGGTATATCGATTTCAAGCGAAAAACGATTACCGCGTGTCTCGAAATCCTTTGCGTTGTTGCCCGGTGATTTCGGGGGATCTCGTTGAAATATCGCGGAAGATCGGTCACGACTCTGGCTAAGGTTCGTCCTGGAGGTGTGTGAAATATATCGCCTAA
Source organism: Anagyrus pseudococci (assembly GCA_030522585.1). NCBI lineage: Eukaryota > Metazoa > Arthropoda > Insecta > Hymenoptera > Encyrtidae > Anagyrus > Anagyrus pseudococci. The sequence continues at coordinate 83,134 of JAPYYQ010000434.1, forward strand.
GCGCTATGGCAGAGATTGCGGACGTTACATGACGCTTTTTTCTCATCTTGGTGGGAAATCGAGGGGCTTGGCTGTACGGGAGAAACCCGATGGTCGTACTTTTTCATTCCGAGAACTTTGTCCGATTGATAACAGCATGTGCTTGCGGTAGGAATTTTCGTAGTACACAGTCCGTCGTGATCATTTATTGTAAAAAAAAAAGATTTAAAAAAGAACAATTGTTTTTACCGGATCGCACAAGAGCACGCTCTCGTTACAGGCGTTCCGGAGAGAGAGGATATCATCAGGGAGCAAAACTGCGTGATCTCGAGACTCTCATCGCAAAAGTGTCGATCGAGGTGAGAGTGTGACTGTATATACGTATGTCCGTGCATGTGCCGCGTATGAAATTGGATTCAATTACGAACTTTGCCGAGAGAGAGAGAGAGAGAGAGGCTGCTTATTTCTTTTACCGTGACCCAGTTCTCAGTTTAGCGCGGCGTCGACATTGGGCTGTATCGTATCCAGCTTTTCCCTCAGTCAAATCCAAACTCCGAAAAAGTCACATCCAGACCTCGACTGTTCCACTAGCCCCCCTTTCCTTCCTCCTATACGTTCACACTAGCGAAAGGTGCAGGCAAAGGCTATAGAGTCGAGTGGCCGGCTAGCGAGGGGGGCAAGGGAGATCTTGCAAGTGGCGTGCGCGCACCTATAGCTCTATCGGAGCTAGACGGCACTCGAGCGAGAGAGAGAGAGAGAGAGAGAGAAAGCCGCTCGCCCTCCTCCTGCGCTCAAGCGTATTGTCAGTCGCTCCTTTGAGGCTCTCTGCGTCTCCCTTTCCTCTCTTCCAGATACACCGAGACGCCACCACAGCCAACGAAGCTTTTGAGTGGCCCCCCTCCTCCCGCAGCTCGAGCTTTTTCCGAACCCGCGTCACGTAGACACGGCTACTAAGGACGACCGGCTCTGCGCAGGAGAAGAGGAGAGCTGGTTATTTGATTATGCCACGGGTTATGGGATCCTCGGGGGCCATATAATTGCCCTCGAGGATCTTGGCAATTGGCTTGAGATCTACTGGTCACGGATTAATTTCAGACTCTCGTACATGGGACCTTCTTTTTCCCCCCCTTTTTTTATAGAATTTGTTTTTGCTCTACTCATTTGATCGCTACGGCATGTCATCCAACCCGACGACCAGTCCGTTCATTAACTTTGCGCGTTTGAAACTTCAACTTGTAATATTAACTTTTTACCCGGGGCTCGTTTCGTAAAATAAAGCATAGTTCGGCCGATGTTACATACTTTGCGCAAAAGTATTTTTCAGAGCCCCTCTCTTCTCCCCCCAAAAATTTAGTGCAGTGTACTCTCCGCTGCGGCAAATATTTAAACTTCATCCCTCGCGAACAAAGAAAAGCGCGAGCTTTTTCTAATTAAAAATGTTTCCAACAACTTCACCGCAATATATAAATATAGTCACTCACACGAAGAATATCCCTTTTTCGTGATCTCGAGGTTGAAAACAATTTCGAGAATTTCGCAAATACGTCTTACCTTTTCTTTTCCTCTCGGCTACGTAGCTATGAAAAGCAAAAGCGTTTTCGCGTTAACACTAGAACATCTGTTTTATATCCAGAAGCCGCTCCACTGCCCCACGATAGGGTCATCATCTAAAAACGCGCCTGCTCTTTTTCTACCAAACTCGGATATTTTTCGAAAATCCAAAATATAACAAGCGCGCATCCAACATATACAATCCACCAATTACGACGTGCTCGAGAAAAAAGCTTCCGCTGAAAAATATCGCGTCTAAGATCGGAGGATGGAAGACTTCCCGCAAGCTCCCTTGTGCGGATGAGCTCGGAGCAAAGAGCCATTTACAACCGCGCCGGCGACTTTGCACTGGTACAACCGCGAGAAATCCGCGAAGAAGATGATCGCGCACACGCAAGAGTGTAGCGCGTGTGTGTGTTGTCGGGGGGATGTAATAAATGGCGCAAGCTCTCGGGCGTTTGTCTGAGACAAACGAGCGAGAGCTTGCACACTGGCGCGGATAGACGTAAGACGCTGACTGATCGGTTCCATGCTGGCTTCTTGTCATCGCTCCCCGCGTGTTACCGGCGCTCGTCGATCAAGAAAAAAAGGAGCTTTACTCGATTTCCGCTGGCTTGTGTATTAGGATGTCCATCGGCAACGCTGGCGGTGAGATAGAGGTAGTGTCTCTCTTTTCGGTTTGACGATTGATTTACCTGCACTGCGGATGTACACTCTTGCCCATCTCTCTCTCGCGATGCGATTGGCTTCGTCAATATTTATCTGCGTCCAGATTGTCTCTCTCTCTCTCTCTTTCTCTCTCCCCCCTTCCGATGGAGTGATTCTCAGCTTCCTTCGAGCCAGCTGTAGATCTTTCATTTCCTTCTCGAGTGGATATGCTCTTTCATTGTGCTTGTATAGATTCTACTTTTTCATGCAGCCAGATTGTATCGGTATAACAATGCGTTTTATTGCGTTGCCAGTTCGAAAATTTAGTACCTTATTCATTTCTTTGTCGTGTATCGACAGTACAGTAACAACAACAATAATTTGAAAAACAAAGCACATTTGTTATATAGAAAACAAGAGTACACATCAGGCTAAAATGTCGACGTGCGATATCTGGGATTACGGCTCATAGCGAGAATAAGAAAGGCGAAATGGTCAAAGAAGAGCGGAGAGGACACTAACTCGCCACACTGCATCGGACACGGGCTAAAGCTCTCTCTCTCTCTTCTCGCGCAGTTTACTTTAATATCTCAGGCAAGCTGTCAGCGGCAAGCCACAGCTCGGACCTAGCCTTCTGTATATCTTGACTTTCGACCAGTCCGTTGTTTACCAGTTGGCTTTTCTCAACTTTTTAGTACACGTGACACGTTACCGCAACCGTGTGTTTGTCATATCTTGACGACGGCCCTGTCGATTTGAGCGTGAAGAGGAGCGTCAGAGAGGAAGGGCATAAGATTCTCTCAAGTAAACGAGCTTTGAAAAACAACGACGATTGTTTGGTGTAATGCTCCGTTTCATTTTTACAAGGTGTATACCGTGCGTCTTCGAGCGTATAAGTCTCTTTCTCTCTAGTCGAAGGTGCGCCTAGCCTCGAACAGAGAGAGTGGGGGATAGAGTTGACTCTCTTTGTGAGTTAGGTGTAGGCTTTGAGAGGTTTATGCTTTGAGAGCGCGCGTCGACTCGGTGACAAGAGGCTGATTACAGCCTCCCGGGTATTTGATGCTACTGTTTTTCACAGGTGCGATATACATAGCGTGTGATATATAACATCTACTAGAGAAAGGGAGAGAGAGAGAGAGTGTGTTTGGTACTTTGTTTGGTACTTTGCTTTCGCGTGAATTTCAATATGTATCGGCAACGCTGTGTCTGTGTATATGCTGCAACTAATTTCAGTGATGGCTCTTTGATGTTGCCGGCTGTAGGGCTTGTTGTTGTTGTTGTTTTTTTTTTCAATATATCTTTTTCTCCTCTTAAACGCACGCGGACAGACGATGTGTGTCGTCGGTTTTACACAAAGGATGACTGCCAGATATTTCGATGAGCGAAAACATGTCTTGCGCGTCAAGTTATCGGACTGTCGTTTCAAATTGATCATTAGTATAATAAAAAGTAAGAACTTCAATTCTAGAGCAATAGGATCCCGATGAAAGTTCAAAAAATATGAGAGCTTGCGACTTTGGATGTCTGCTGTAGGGGTCGGAATTAAGTAATTTCGAAAATTTTCAATTGTCTCTACTCTACAGCTCATCCCACGCGCGCGCGCACATACAAAGCCCTACTACTCCCATTTTCAGCGCCGTCGTCCAGGCATTCTAGAAATCCGTGAAAAGAGCGCCACGTCGCCGCTAAGAGACTTTCACTAATTCACCCGCAGAGAATACCTTGGAAGGGAGAATTTAGGGAAATGGCGGTAGGCGAGCGAGCGCGCGCGCGCAAGAGAGAGAGGGAGAACTTACTCGCATTCCAAAGCCGAGAGCTGCACTTTGCATTCTTGTCGCCGCTTTTTCTCTCGCTTCATCGACTCTACTCTTTCTCTCTATTTCCTAGAAATTTCCTGAGGCTTGAAAAATTTCAAACCCGAGAATGATATTTCACTGGCAAATTCCTCGGAGATGATATTTTTATCTCCTAGCCTAGAGAGGAAGAGAGAGTGAGAGCTTTTTTATGTGCCGTTGTTTCTTCCTTGCAATAGAGCTTTAATCAGCTTAAATTGTTTGCCATCTAGTATATAGGGTAATGGTATAAACGAGTATTTCTAGTTTGTACCATTACCGTAAAAATTAGATATTTGCTCGCTCGGTATTAACCGCAAACGAAAAATGGTATACGAGTATGTCGATGGTGCATTTTGCGAATCAATTTACCGTCGTTTCTCTCTCTATTCCGAGCATAAAGATAAATCCAGTTTTCCGCAGTACACCCAAGTGTATGACCTCTAATCCCTTGAGAAAGCGATCCCCCGAAAGCGATCGACTAGAACCTCCACCAAAAATCTCTCTTCGGTTGCGGGAGTAACGTTTGAAAGAGTAAAAAAGAAAAGCTCCGACTAATCCAGTCTCGCTCTATTGGCTGAAAATCGGATGAAAAAAGCTCGGAAAAGCTAGCCCGGACGAGATAAGCAAGCAATTGTCACTTGCCATTCTCTACAATCCCTCCAGCCGTTCCCCCAACAGTTGACTCTCGAAAGCTCGCACTTCTACCGTGTGGAAGGAAAAAGCGAACACATGCCCGTGTGAATGCGAGCGCCGTCTCTGGCAATCCTATTTTTCATCCTACTTTCGCGCACCAGCTTTCCCTCGTGTCTGCTAAACTTTCCATTCTTTTTCAAGCCGTTGCGTGACCAAAGTAAATAACAGCCGGAAATGAGACATCGGAGAATGGCGAGCCGAGAGATGCCGTATATACGCTCAGCTAGATCCCGGTAAAACTTGAAATTTCCATTTTCAAATATAATACACCCGATAGTGGGTGTAAATACGCACAAAAGCGCCACTGTTCTCTTCGACTCTCGACTTTACGCGCATCGAGAACAAAGTCGAATTTACAAAGCCTCACGCCGAGCGAAATCAAAGATCTCACTTGCGAACTATTCGAACAAACACTGCGCAATTACAGACGCCGCGTACTCTCTCGTTTCAGCGTGGAATGCGTATACGTATAGATCGGTCCGAGAGTTTCGGGAGAGGGGAAAAAGGGCTCGTGGGAGAAGACTTGCAACGGGACAACGATCGTTTACCCCCGGGCAGGCGCGCAATCGGAACTCGTCGCTCTTGCGTAATCGCACAATTATTGGCGATTGTTGAAGGGGAGAGAGAGAGAGGAGGCTGCTAGGGCGAAGCCTAGCGCAATTAGGGACTTTTGTTCGAGCGGCAGGAGCTCGAGAGTGAGTGAGCGAGCGAGTGTTTTATCCGAGAGACGCTGATATCTTCCTTTCTTTTTAGCCTCGATTGTCTAATTTTTTTTACGACTAGGAGAGAGAGAGAGTAGAGCATCTTGCCAGAACTTTTCACTAGCGGAGCTTTTTTTCAGTCGCAGCGAGGACAGTACTTTCTATTCATCTTGTTTCGACTCTCTCCTCTTCTTTTTTTTCTTCCTCCCCTGAGAATTAGCGAACTATGGTAGTGAATTACGCATTCCCCCTTCCCCCCTGCTACCAAAATAATAAAAAAGGAATTCAACCACGTCACTGCTGCTTATGAGAATGTTGCTCGGTGGGAGGGAAAATTCTTTGTGATCCGCCTGTGGAGAAGCTAGCGCACAAATAGTAAAGGAGAAAGAACAGAGAGAGGAAAGGGGGGGTTGCGTGAAAATGAGATATAGGGTAGCTGGTCGAAAAAGAGGTTCACAGCTCCCCCAGGGAGGAACGTGGGACGACGTCGGCTAGCACGTCATCGCGGGATAAAGCGGCCCTCTGCTCGCCGGCGCGTGAGAAGAGTTAGAGCCGCGAGGCGACCATGCGAGCTTATCTACGGCTCCTCTCGCCTGCTTACCGACCCTAGCCTGACTTTTGCCTGCATTATAATGTTGCTGCTCTGTCCGTGACGGATTTTACTTTTTAAGATGCACGTGAGTAGGAGTTTTACCGGTTGCTGTTTTACGTCTGATAAATTGAAAACAAGCCATTGAAATATGGATGTCGTTTGCGTAATCATCTTAAAATTGTAATGGAGATGTGTGTTTAAGAATGTACGAGAAGAAAAAAGTTTTCAAGAGAAACAGTTGCAAGTTCTTCTTGTACCGAAGGCATAAAGACAACTCGAGAATTCCTCGAACTCGAAATAATACATGTTTCTACGAATATTAATGCACGCCGTGATCAACTTTTGTTTTATCTCCTTCGCTTTTTTTTATTTTAATAGCCTGCAACCTCTTGAAAATACCATTAAACTTTTAACAATATTACGAAAAAATTGCGAAAGTTACAATGTTAAATTGTTACCGTCGCTCTGCTTTCGAAACAAGCACGAGATTAAAACCACTTATATCCACTTATTTTTCTCTCTTTCTCTCTAAGACTGAAATTTGACAATTCTAATCCCAGTTTAAACCTCACCCTGACAGAAAAAAGGATCCCCAATTAAAAAGCTTATAAATAAGATTTAAAAATAAATCCCTTCTTATTCTAAAATAGCACTTTTCCAACGAATTTAAATGAAAAAAAAAATAAAAGAAAGAGTAAACAAGATCAAGTTACTTAAAATTAAGGCTTCTCACGATATCGCTTTAATTACGGCGTTATGAGGCAGATCAGTCGCGCCAACATCACAATTAAAATTTCTCATTATCACTCGGGCGTACAGGCATATACCTCGAAGCTATAAATGAGGCCACGAGAGCACATAAAGCGAGAGAGACTCTTGCCGCTAATAACGGTAACAAAGCGCGCCGCCACAAGGTGTATCTCGGGCTAACACACAGACACAGACAGATAAAATCATCGTCCGTTAATCAGTTGGCCTGAGAGAGCGAAAAAAACGATATATGTTTCGGTTTGTATATAAACTGTATAGAGAGGAGAAGCCTCTAATGAGACCTACTGTCACGACAAGGAGTTCACATCGATACACTCGGGAAAAATAATCAGAGCCTAATAACTTGAGAAAAAGAAAAAGAACAAGGAACAAATCCTCTATCCTCTGAATTCACGGTATAGTGGAGAGAGACGAGTATCGGCCAATAATGGCAACAGAAGGGAGATGGAACTAACTTCCCATTGCCGGGCTTGCAATCGGCATCGATCCTAGCGCGACCGAGGTGTTAATTAACACGCCGGTGCGATAAAAAAAAAAAGAGAGAAGGGGAGTTTCTCGGTAGCAGCCGGGCGGCTGTTACCAGCGAAACGAAAGTTCAAACTTCCGCGGAGCTTTTGCCCCCCGCGTGCCTATATATCTATTTTGTTGCAGGATAGACGATTCGGTCTTGAGAGGGAGAGCAAGTTCACGATATTCCGGGGGGAGGGGGGGTTGGGAAGGTATACAGCAGCGGGAGGCGCACTTGGTATTCTTGGCGAGGAGAGCAAAGTTAGCTGCCGGATCCCTCTCTTGCGAGTGCGAGAGAGAGAGAGACTGGAGTGACACCGGCTGCGCCGCGAGAAGATACTGTACCTTCCATTTCTCCCTTTCTCGCTCGGTCTCTCGTTACTATCGACTTTTAAGTTCGACGACGACGACGTAGGACTGGCTTTTTCTTTTGCTTTTTCTTCGGACCGAGTTGCTTCTCTTCTACTCTACTGTGACTTCGATGTATAGGCATGGGGCGGCAGAGGGGGGGGGGGTTTGGGTTAGTAATTGCGGCGGAGAATCCGGCTCTGCCGAAAGTTCGCGGGGGATATTTATTAAGTCTTCATGTTTAACTACTTAGCCTGAGTTATATTTTTTAAGGAAGAGAGTGTCTGTTTAGCTTTCGCGACGTCGTAAATATACGAGGGTCATTGCAATCGCTTTTTAAAACGCATCGATCTTTCCTTTCTTTTTGTTTACTTCCAAGTATCTTCATTAAAGTCAAAATCGCGAGTATAATTTAAAAAGAGAGCACGACAGAGCCAATATTTGACCGACCATCGAAATAATTACGCAAAGAAAACGACAAAATCATCCTGATCACTCAGCATAGTCAACAAACATAGTGGGGGGGGGGGGCAAAACCAGCCTGACCGTAAAAATAAGGAAAACCAATTAGTCGACGCACAATTAACACTCGACATCATTATGCCGAGTATATACGAGCAGCAGATTATCGCAAAGTTCGTGAAAAAACTTCTCGCAAGCTCACCGAATATTTAGCCAGCGCAATGCGGGAGAGTCGTACACAACTTTTCTCCTGAAATAAAAAGTACGCGAAAACGCACTTGGAATCATCCCTAATACAAACCCAAGCGCCAGTTGTGCCAAAGAGCTCATATACGCTTCGTCTACGCTCAAAACGTTTTTGCGAGCTTGCATTATCTACTCTTCTGCTACTCGAGGATCGCGCGCGCGTTTTTTCTTCATACGCATACACACGTTTCGTTATATATCCGATCCACGGATTTATCATTACACTCGCGCGTTTATTTGCCCAAGGCGTACGCTTATGCTTTACGGCATAATAAACTCGGACCAGCTAATCCGTTTGGCTTTAAAAACGTCAAGCCCACCCTCCCGAGGCATGTCTCTCTGTGTGTGCGTGCCTGCGGCTAATCCGTTTACCTTGCGCATTAGCCCCCAGCCGTCCACGCGTCGAACGGAAAGCTCTGAAAAATCGAGGCCGCGCACTAAATTACGTAAAATCCCCAGCGGTCTCCAAAGCTCGTCCTTGTCAGTCTGTCGCCTGTGCGCGAAAGCGTTGGTATAATCAACGCGCGCACCGAATGCTTGATACGCGACTAATTCCCCCCTTCCAACTATATATTCATCGCTGCTCGATGACGCGCAAGTATTGAACTTGCAACTTTTGGATAAAGCGCGTATGGCTCGATTGTTCAAAGCGTCTAAGCTTCGCTCACGAGAGAGGGAGAACTTTCCGAAATGTAAATACCGAGCTTGCAAGTTTGTATGGCCGCAATCGGATGTGTTTGCGGGAGAGCAAACGACGCCAAGTCGTGGAAGTATTAGACATAAGACTGACGCGGAATCTGGATCTTTTTTTCCGCAACAGCAATTCTTGAGCTTTTTTTAAGCGTAAAATTCACAACTACATGCGCGATAAACTATACTCAGGAGAAAAATCGTTACGCCGCAAAGACAGAGAGAGAGAGAGGATCGCTAAAAATTCTTCCGAGCTTTGCAATTGCCGGGCAAATCGCGAGTACTTTTTTCCGGAGCCCAAGCGAGAGAACAATAGTCAAAGCTCTCTCGGCCAGAGTAAGTGAAACAAGGCGGAAGAAAAAGAGAGCGTAGACGCGTCCCTCGAATTCTTATGACATCTCCGACGTCGTTTCTGCCGCGTCGGGAAGCTTTTTACTTTCTCCCTCGGCTCGACTGTCGTACACAGGATAAGACACGTTGGACATGCACGCGAGGTTACTCTCGCTCCAAATGCGAGCGCGTCCATCTCCCGAAGCCAAGAGGCAGGGGGGATACACGTACGAGGAGCCCACGACAGACCGCGCGAGGTGCAAGCTCGGTATAGGATGTTACTCGGGGACCTACTCTGCGCTGCGGTTACCTCTCTTGGATACTGCCCCCCGAGTCAAAGAGCAAACTGCCCCGGCCGAACTTTAGGGCTACGAAATTATGCCGGGAGAGGAGAAAAAGCAGCGATTAGGAGAATACTTAGGCAGATGCTTCGTTTACTCTGCTCAAACCCCTTCTCCCTCTCGATTTATTCCTTTTCTTTCTTCTCTCCTTTTTTTTCTTTTTTTTTTACGATTCCACCGAGCCGCTTTTCATACGCTCGAAAGTTCGCGGGCCGGCTTTTATTAATATCTCTCTCTCGGCGCGCGCTTTACCTCTGTGTATAGGAGAGAAAGCCCGCGTGGGTGGATACAGAGAAGCCACGATGACACACACAATAGAGAGAGAGAGAGAGAGAGAAAGCACACGTCTCGTCTACGAGCGAAACGGCGCGGCTTTTTTTTGCTCTCTTTCTACGCGGCTCGTTCCCCTTTTCGCGGTGTAGGGAGAGACGCGGAGCTTAGTAGGCCCTAAAAGGTTTCGAGCAATGCCGCAATAGCTCGCTCTCCGGTATTCTATGCATGCTAGAAAGCACGAACCGATATTTTTTTTCCTTTTTTTCTCTTTTCTCTCTTTTTTTTTGTACGAATGAACGAACGAGGATTTTTAGCGGAATATCTTTTTCCTATTTTTTTTTTGTTCGTTTGTTTCGAGAGATTGTGCAGATTCACGAGACTAGGATATATCGTTTTTGCAATCGACGGTGTATATTGCCGTCGATAAGTTTTAAGCGCGAATATTTTTTTCATTTTTTTTTTTTTTTTAAGTAAATAAAGACAGAGTAGTTCAGTAGGTGGCTGTTCGTCTTTTTCAAACAATAAGTAAACCTCAAACGGCGCGCGGGCAGATTATAATCTTTTAGCTTGGTAAATTTAAAGTGACCGCAAGCACGCCGCGCTTAAATGTAGATTTTAATGCGCGACCTGGAAATTGCATTTTACCACGCTCTGATTCTCTGGCTGAATTTCTGAAAAAATAAAAATAAAATCTTTTTTTCCTCAACCCAAGTTAACCCCCCCCCCCCCCGCTTTTTACCAAAGACATACAAATGTTTCTTTCTTTCCAACAATGTATTTACTTGTCGGAACAATAGTTCGCGAGAGGAAGAGCCCGAATTTTGGTAAAACGCTCAATTAAGTAGTCTCTCTCGATGTGAGGGCGGCTGTGTACGTACGTATTAGTTACAGCGAGGATTTCGGGTCTTCTCGGTCTCTCTCTCTCTCCACTTATAGTATCACGTTGCCTGCCGAAATGGGATTTCATTTTGCTTTAGTTATATTTTGCCCGCTCCTCCTCGGATATAACAAGTTAGTCTCTTGTCTCTCAGAGCGGCGAGGGCGGGAAGTCATGGAAATTGTTTGCCCAGTAGTTTTGCAAGCTCAAAGCTTAATCCGGCCGCTTCTAATTATCTCGTCCACGCAAACAACGTTTATCCGCCCGACGAGCCCCTTGAGAAAAATCGAAATCAAACGTTCCACTCCTTTGGCTTAATTATGTATACGAGATTACATTCTGCTTGTAAAAAAGACGAAGTAAAAAAGTCCGAAATAAAGCTCCGTAAGCTCCGTCAATCCGGCCGTAAAGTTCGCGGTTCAATTACGCCGACGACGCGGAAGAGATCTGCGAGAAAAGGATCCTTCGGCCCTCCTCCTCGCTCAAACCACTCCTCGGTCTAACGAACTCGAAACTCCCTAGCAAGTTACGCGAGAATACCTAGGGTGGGTGGGGGGGACGATCGAGGCCCTCTAAATAATTGATAAAGCGGGAGCCGGAATTGCAAATCGCGCGTTGAAGCCAGAGAGCAACTTTGAACGCGCATTATCGTCGCCCGGCTTGCATTATTCTCCGCCGTGAGCGCCTAAGCCCCTCCTTACCCCCCCCCCTCAAAGCGTGTCTTGTGTTTTTCCTTTCTCACTCTCACTCTCTGGGGCGAGAGGTATACGTGTGACACTGTACCAACGACGCTCTCCGGCGGAAATTGCACTCGAGAGCCGAGTCTCGGAGGGCGAAAATTTTTAATGCCCCGCATCAGAGGCTGTTTTAACTCGCGCCTTCGTCCCCTTCCCCCTACACCTTTTTCGTGCTCTTTTACTACTACACGCGCTTACACCGAGAAAGAGAGAGAAGGGAAGGGGAGAGATGCCGGTAGGCGTGAGTATAGTCTGTGCTTCTACAAACGCGCTGTTTTTAGGTACGCGCGCGCGCGAACGAACGAGAGGGCCGCTTCCTCTCAGAGCTCTACTGGGCTTTAATTAATTTGTTTATGCATGCGCCCAGAGAGTGAGAGAGAGAGAGCTGTAGCCGAGCTCTCTCGCCTGTACAATGTTCAAAGTGTTTAAGAGCACATGTTGTCCGCGAGAGAGAGAGAGAGTCTCCCCTCTCTCTTATATATGTACATATGTGCCGTACGAATGAAAATTATGTACGGCAAGTCTCGTTTACATGGCAATTACCCTCGTCTCTCCTCTGCGTCTTTTCATACGCGCTCATATGTGCACACGTAGGCGTTGCATTTATTTACTTGTTAAATTAAACGAGCTCTAATCTTTACGGACCACTGGGCTAATAATCTCGTTAAAGCTTTAACGAGAGCTGTAAGCTTTGTAACAGTGCGTTTATAGACTCTTGCCTTATAAGAGAGCTGCGTTTTGAGCGCTCGGGCGCAAAGGACGAAAGAGCGGCAGCGGCGACGTCCCAATTTTTTTTTTTTTTTTTTTTTTTAAAGACACAAAAAGATATCAGCTCTCTGGCCTCGGGACACAATCGTTTTTATTTATTAATCGAACCGAACAGTCCGCCGAGAAGCCCGTCGCAAGGGCGTCCAAGTAAATTTCGCGGCTCAACGCACCCTGGACACACATATCCAGAGTGTCAACATCCACATTCGGCGTTCAATAGGCGGAAATTAATCATTCGTGTGCCTATCGATATTCGCCCAAGCGGAAGATTATAAATCCCCCTCCAAAGAGCGTGTCCGATTCCGCAAAAGTTCGGATAGCCCGTGAACGCGGCCAGTGTAGCAAACGACGTCGACGAATGCGCTTCTTTCAGGCCAACGTGTGAAAGAAGACTTGTACGCCGATAAATTTGTACCTTTGAATTTGTCCTTTGTCTCGTCGGTACAACTAGCTGTATAGGTAACGATGTTGGATGCTAGACGAGAAGCTTTACTGCCGGGCTGCGTACGCGTTTGACAAAGTTGAAGATTCATGGAGTTGCCGATCACGGGAGAACCGAGAGCCCTACCACCGAACCGAGGCATTCTTATGCAGTTTCGTAAGACTACTTTGTACTTGCCCCTGGGTTTTCATTATTTAAGAAGGAATAAGGACGGGAGGAAAAGGTAGGATTTAGCATGTATATTAGATTGATTTCCCGGGCCGATCGGACTTGGAAAATGTTGGGGAGTGCGTTAAGTGACGTAGACGCCGAGCTGCTGGGGGTGGTATGTTCGGTATAACGTTGCATTTGATGAATATTGGAAAGTTTCGTTACGTACGCGGCTTTATTGCGTTTTCGTTCCGACGAGAAATAAACACGCGAATTTTCCCGAAAATTTTCGGAAAACTTTTTATTACCGCAATAAATGCGGCTTATTTAAAATTAACATTTTCGTAAGCGAGGGTCGCTCGCGTTTGGCTGGTATAATGTATGTCGCACGGTAAATTTCGTACTCTGGTTTTTTTTTACCCTTCGAATAAAATCAATACTTTATAACTTTTCACTATTCACCCTATAGCTATTATGTGTCGTGCTCAAAAGCGCGCAATACGGCTGTATACCAAATGTCTCGAGGACATTTTTAAGTAAACTTGCCGTACTATTGTATTTCGTCTATTTTTTTTTATTTTCAAAAATTGTTTATTCCACTTCTTCAAAATTCCATCGAACTGCGTTTCGTAAATGTCGAAATTTATCCAGACCGGCAAGGCGGAAATAATTGACTGGAGATGAAGCATCGACGTTGTAGCGGAGGATGATGCTCGAAAGCACAAAAAGTACTTATCAAAACTTGGTTGGAAACTACGCCCGGTGTGCAGAACTCGATCTCGATTATTAGTATAGTCGGAATTTAATGAGGCACCGAGCAGCCCACGATAAACAATAGCAAGTGTCTAACCGACTGTTCTTCGAGTCAATCTAGTCAATACGACAACTTTTTTTTTAAAATACCTCGTGGTCGACAAACCGTCGATCTCGGTCAACATCGGGTAAAGAAAAAGAAAAAAGGGACACTCTTATCACCTTGGCCGAAGCTCGGCTGGTAAATCTGGGAAAGCGAGAACATCGCCTGCGGCGGTAAAAACTCATGCTTAAAACCGAGCTCAAAAAACTTCGTACAAGCCGGGAGGGAGCTGTCGTGTTCCCGCGAGCGTCAGCGTTTTCGCGGCGGTCACTTTCTTAAGGCGCAACCGATCGCTCCCGAATTGGCAGTCCTAATAAGGTGTCGGACTGGGAAATGTTCTTTTTTGGGGTGAAGCATGCGCTGAGAAAAAAGTTATACGTTCTCCCGCAATGACGTCTACTGATCGTTGCGCAAGCTCGACGCTGAAAATTCTGGCAGACGTTTGCATGTCGTTTCTTTGCGATTTTTTTTCCACTCGGTAATTTTTCTCACTTGTGCTTTTATAAAGCGGTATAATTATTTTAACCAAGTATTATGTATCTTCTAAGGATAACCGGTATCTATTCACCAAACTCATTCATAATTCAGAAGCCCCAGATATTCGTAGAAGAGGACAATGAGCATACGAAAAATATATCACGCGAGAGAGGGAAAATAAAAAGAGCGGGAGTCGAGGCATTCGCTATACTCCCATCCTAATTCGTCGCTCGCTTTTTCAGGCACATCGAATGGCCTGCTATCGAGGCATTTCACCGGAGACAAAAATCACCGTGTACACATGGCTAGATTCGTCCCCGCTCAAAGCGCGTACACTTCACCCACCTCCTCGCCCCCCGTGAACGATTGATCCGCTCACGCAGGCCGAGAACTCTTTTTTTTTTGTCGAGGCCGCGCGCGTCCGGTATCGCCGCTGGTAAGTCCGATCCTCTCGAGAATTCAATTTCCCGTGAAAAAACTTGCAAATATCGTGCGCGCGCCTGTTTGCTCTGAACGTCCGGCCTGTGGCGTATACTGGGCGGCTCGTTTAAAAAGCAATCGAAAGAGAGAGAGAGAGAGAGAGAGAGAGAGAGAGAGAGAGAGAGAGAGAGAGAGAGAGAGCGTCGCGCGAGATATCGCGTTTCGGGGGGGTGAGAGAGAGCCGTCGCTTTACCCTGGCCTAGAATCAGTCAATGACTCGTTATATAGCTATCGTACATCTCGATAGGGTTTTAAAAAAAATAACTATGTCGTCAGTTGATACTTCGTATGCCGTTTGTTTACGCTGTCTAAAAATGAAAACCTATTCCGCCGAGTTTAAGTAGTACAGATCAATGATTGGTCGTACAATGCGCAATGCACATCTATATTCCGTTATGTATCGAATCCAATCGATCGCTAATTATCTTCGGATTATTTCCGAAATTCTAAAATTATCATTTCTATGCATTCTCCCAGTTATTTAATAACACTATTAAATAATGCAAGCCAATTAATACTCCACCCCTCCCTGATCCCTACTCATTAAAAATACATTCAAGCCAACGAACATCCCAGAATCAATCAGTATCCAAAAACTTCGTCTACCTCACTCTCTAATTCCCCGGGGGCACAAATTAAAGCTCCGATAATCACTGCAAGCTCGGGCTCTGAAAAGAATAGCTCCGCGTGCACTATTTCCAATCCGCAAATCAAACAATCCCTAATTAAATAAATAAACAGGGAAAAGTCTCTCTCTCTCTCGCAGTAGGAGTTTCATTGTCGGCTGGCTTGATATAATCAAAACGATTTAGCCTCTCTCGCATATAGATATATTGGCTCGGCGCCTGCGGCCAATAACAATAAACAATCGACTCGACGCCCCGGATAATTTACCTCGACTCTACATCAGCGCGCGTCCGCTCGGCGTAAAATCACTTTTCGACGCGAGCGCTCTCTCATTATCGCCAGAGACCCACTTCCGATAAGTCCGACGAAAATTCACAACCGCACGACGTCGAATCTCCCAATAACCAAGAGAGAGAGAGGGAAACAGTCGCGCACTTGAAAGCTTTTACAAAACCGCGCGCGCGCGTGCACTGGAATCGGATCCACTGTTCCAATTTCCAGATTTCCCGAATGGTTGGAAGGCTCTGTTTCAGCTGGAGGTATTATAGCTCGGGCTTTGTAACTATATAACCGGGAGTGAAAGAGAGATAGGGGGGGGGGGCTATCAAGATAAGTAACGCCGGCAAGTGTTTTGGACTATTGCTAGAGAGAAGGATATAGATCTTCGGATTCCAAGTTTCCCTCTGGCTAATCGCGTATAATAACCCCTCTCCGCGAACTTTGATAATCCCCCCCCCCTTGTACAATAGCGCGAGGCCGTTATTTCATTCGTTTCCCCTTCATTAAACCGGGCGCGCCAAAGAGCTGATCTCGAAACTCACTTCCGCGATTATCAAAGCTATACACACTGCGCAAGGCTAATTCGATCGTAGATGGAATTTCTGGCGGTATATAGTTTGGAAAAAAAGAGAAGGGGAAAGACGGATTCTCCTTGAAGGCGCCAGGTCGCGTGATAAAAAGCCGGCGCGTGCGCTCCCTCCTTACATTCCGATCTATATATATCTACCGGGCACTAAGTCGACGCCGACATTAAAGGCTCGTTAAGGCCAGCTCCTATACGGTTTTGCCGTTTTTGCTGGCGCCACGACTACCGTCATCCTCGTCGTCGTAGTCGTCGCCGAGGGACCGGAATTTCGGTCGGCACGTGAGTCACGACCAACAGTCCTATGCCCGTGGAATTAAACGGAAATTAGCGATGGCTAATACGAGTCGAGTTTCCCCTCTGACGTACCTTCATCTTGTTACGGACGAAAAGTAAAATATTACTCTTTCTCTCTTTTGCTCGTCTTATTATTTTAGGATGATTTTCATTTGAATGCAGAGTCATACAACACACGTTGATTATATCGATGCCGAGATTGAAAAAAACATTATAGCATAAACAAGGGTATTATCGATACGACAGAGTATCGGATCGTCGGGATAACTCGTAATTGGGTTATTTCTTTTGTATTTTCGTGAGAAAGAGGTCTCGTGCTTTCGTAAAACAAAGGATATCGACGATAGAGGCGAAAAAGAGCTTTATATCCCGAAGTGAAAGCTCGATCGAGCAGAGGCGACGGTATGGGAGCGCAATTAGGTATAATAGACGTAACGAGTGATTTTTGCGTAAAAAGTTGTTGCGCCAAGCGGAGGAGAGTTTTTGCGCGTGTCTATACCTCGTAGTTCCATGTTTTAGAGTCGGCCTCAGCCAGCGGCAACTGGGTGATCTAATTTTCCACTTTAGTTTAGATCGTTTCCAGTGTCGATCCAGAGACTCTGTGTGTCGGCAGAACGATGCAATTGAATTTCAACTTGCTTTCGTATTCTATGTGTTATTTCTTTTTTTGGCGGGGGTGTAGAATGAAAGTTGCGTGAGTGTTATATCGAATTGAGAATATAGCGTGAAAAAGAAGGATCTATTATCCAAACTATCAGCAGTTTCCTGAAAATTAAATTCGAATGTTCAGAAAAGCGTAAATTAGAGCAAATGCAAGCTTCGAGCAGAACGTAAATACCTGCGGAAAGTATAACCAATAGCGGTAACAACGAATTTCATTCGCGTTACGTCTTTTGTAGGAGAAAAAAATCGAGAAAAAATTGAGCTTTCGATCGTAAATCACTCTACACTCGCCGTCAACCGTCAAACTTCCGGTCCAGTCTTCTTTTTCCCTTTATTCATCCTCTCGTATTTTTTTTGCGAAGGGAAGTCAAACTCCAAGAATCTATATTCCGGAGTACAAAAAAAGGGCTAAGACTCGATCTAATGCGAAGATTTTGCTTCGCGTAAACAAGCTATAAAGTCCGAACACTGCAGCGCCCACACAGAGGTGAAAATCGACGGGAGAAAAGATCCTTTGTTTACGACGCGCGCAAACGGTAATTCCTAACTTGATTGGTCGAGGTAACTCAGAGTCGTTTTATCGCGGGCATATATTGATTTCACTCGGGCGAGAAATTCAATTCGTCGTTTCTCAGTAGCCGCTTGTATAAATCAAGCCGTATAAAGTGGCTTACCGATCGTCTTCGATGATGCACGCTCTCTCTCTCTCTCTCTCTCTCTCTCTCTCTCTCTCTCTCTCTCTCTCTTTTCCCTTCTGCAAAATATCTCTCGCAGAGAAATAAGCGTCTCTTCCGACTGATTTATCGAGAGCTCCTATCGCCCACATTCTTTTTTCTTGTTTAAAGCTTCGCTTTGTGCGGCAATTATATGCGAATTTTAACCCATGACAAATAAGACTTTTTAATTTCAGCCGATACCATAAATTTAACACCCGAGACAAAGAACTAGAGCTTCAGCACTCCAGCAAATTGAATTTCCCAAAGCCACCGCAATAATCCTCGAATAACAAGGTGTAGGTATAATATCGCGGATATAAAAATCGAAAAGTCCAATAGATTCTAAAAGCTTTGATTTAGCGTCCACCCCCCGCCTCGTCCTCTATAAACATTAATCTCAAAGTCAAATGAACACATCAAGTATATCTTCGCAGTAGCCTCATAAAACCCTCATAAATCGTTTCCGGCGTTCACATACATACTCGCGCGGTCCCCTATATCACCTCGTATAAATCCACTGGTTCCACCAAGCCGCGAGAGGTAAACAAGCGAAAGCATCAAGTTTTCAAGGCTCGAGTAAAGATGCAAAGCTGTAGTTCTGAAAAAAAAACGTTTTCAATCGATCGGCAGATGTCTTACCGGTAAAAAAGGACTACACCGTCAATATAAGCTACAGATGTGCGCCGAAGCGTAAAGACGCCGACAGCTAGGCTGATGTAGCCGGTCCGGCTCGCTCGGCTAAGGTAATTAACGAGGCCGCACTGCACCGGACGCTCGGCATGATGATTCACGTTTGCCCAAGCTCTAGCATACACGCAGACCAGTCGGCGAGTCTCCGAGCCTAGAGAGGCTTGACGTTCGCGACGACGGATCGCCTATATCGCGCGCTCGCGTCCTGTCGTTTCCCCAGCCCATGCACGACTTGACGTGACTCTCCCTCTCTCGCTATACCCTTCGAAAGCTCGCCTGCTTGTTTTGCTAGCGAGCTTTAGGCTGAGAAATCGTGTTTATATGTAACTTCGTTGATCGGGTTAAAAAAGTATTATTGGTAATTAATCTGGAAAAATAACAGTGATCAAGTCTATTACGAAATTTGGGATTTATTAAAAACGAAAAAGCTCAAATTACCTTACCGCTCTCGAGTTTCCCTTTACGCAAGGAATCTTGGTTCTCTCTCGTTGGGGGTAATAACGGACGAGTAGTTCCTCAATTTTATACTCGACCGACGAGATCTTGTTAAAATTCGCAACAACAAGAAAATTCATCGATCAAGATAAAGGAAATAGGACGAGACCGGGCGTGGATATACGTCTAGATAGATATAGAGCCGGCTAAAAGTATAGCCCGCAACGAACAAAGTTGAATCGCGTTGTAGCAAACGATTTCCCTTCAAGATCATTCCAATCGATAAAACTTTCCTGCGGGAAGAGCGAAACGTATACCGCCGGGGAAAAAGTATCTAGTTTCGTCATTCGGCCCTTCCCCTTCCAAAAAGCGAAATTAACGGGCAGCTTTCGTGGTTCGCCGTTGTTTCATCGAGCTCGCCCAAAGAGAGAGAGAGAGAGAGAGAGAGAGAGAGAGAGAGAGAGAGAGAGAGAGCCTCGACCTCGTCGATCAAGCGCTTAATTAGCCGCGATGCTCTCGAGAGCGCGCGGCATCTTTTATCGAGCAAATTTAGACGCGACGAAACGAGGAAGGGGCCGAATAAAGCGCGCCGATGAGGAGCGATGAGGTAGTTTGTTTGAAAAACATTTGCCCTTGTTTCCATTAGTCTTACTTTGAGCAGCCGGCAGATACGGCAAGACGAATGGAGAGGAGAGTTCGTTTGATGCGCTGGCCCGCGCGGCTAACTAAGACTAACAGCTACAAAAGCGGCTGCGTTTTGGTTATTTACTTTTTTTATTTTGCGACGATATGTGCGACGAACAAAAATAATGCTCTCCTTGCGTTGAGCAAATTACCGAGATTTTTTCGTTTGCTATTCAATTGTACGGCTAATATTATTGGATTCGTTACCTCCTTTTTTTTTCGCGAAGAGATAACGACTATTGACATAATGGCTCTGCGAATGGCTTAGAAAGTTGCTGCACGCGGTGAATGGGGATGCCCCGAGAGAAAGAGCGGGAGCGTTATACACTGTCTGAATAGCGCGAGTTATCGGCTTGTTTATGCGAATATCCAGCTGCGTTAGGGCCAGTCAATGGTGTCGGGGTTGCGCAAAATAGTTTGTTATAATTAAAAAAGTGACAAAGGACGTGGCGATGTGTGTATGAAAACGAATACAGGCGAGCGCGCGCGTGCATGTGTCCAAAGTACGCGGTTTATCAAATATTTGATTTTCCGCTGCCGAGGCTTTACGCTTTGCGCAATAACTGTGCGGCCGCTCGCGCGCGCGGGCGCTCGAAGGAGAGAGAGGGAGAGCTGTAGCCCTATACGTATGCGGCTTTATTTGCGGTTTAAAATTTTCATTCTCGTCTGGGGAACAACTAAGCGATGTAGAACAACTATGACGACGACGATACGGCCTGAGAGAGAGAGAGAGAGAGAGAGAGAGAGGGAGAGAGGCCTATTGTTTACGGGGGAGGGGGTAGGGGCAGGCTCGTTTTATTTTATTCGTTTGACCTAGAAAGATTTACCAGACTGGAGAACACACACACACACATATACTTGATCTGAAATAAACGCTCGGCTCTCTGTTTATCAGAGAGTAATAATTTCTTCCCTTTTTTGTTTTTTTTCGTTACTTCTGCTACACACGATCGACTTTGTTCTCCAACATTTTTTTCCGTTTGTTCTCCGTTTTCCATAAACGACCGGAGTGTACTTTGCGTTTATTGCCAATCATTCCGACTCCTTTATCCTCATCAACGCGAGTAAACACTAGGCTAATCAACAATTCACAAATTAGAGAGAGAGAGAGAGAGAGCGCTCAGAAGCAGGACAGTGTATAACGTGGCCCTTCAAAATGTCGCCGAGCGCATATCGAGCGTTCCCCCCTTCGCGCGCGAGTGTCTCTCCTGAATTCCCAGCTTGTCGCAGCGCCATTGGGGTAATTACAATCAAGGGTGGGGAGGTGGAGTCTGCTGCTTCTCTCTCTGCCCAAATGAAGTCCCGCGAGAAGGCGCGCGCGGGAGTCCGGGAAACGTGCATAATGAAAATGGATATATGCGGCGTTCCGCGAATTCCACGTTGAATGCGTACACACGGGCTCCCTCTCTATCTCACTCTGACGCACCTAACTATGACGCTTGCAATGATGACGATGATGTAGTCGTGGGTTATGCCTACGGCACGCGTGACTGTTATGTCCGATTAGGTTGTGGCTTGCGATATCTGGCGTGTGATCAGTGCGTGTCGAGAATGAGTGCGAGGAATACGTGGTAAAGGGAGCTTTGCAAAGGAAACTGGTAATTGTCTCATAGGATGAGCCTGATGACTGAATTTTTATTCTTTTTTCTTCTACCTCTTATTGAATCTTTATCACTTTGCCAAAGCTCTGTTAACTCCTGCGAAATTGAGCTTTTCTACACTTGTTGAAGGGAAGAAGAAGAAGAGGAACAAAAACGAATGTTTGAATAATTCACTTTTTTCGTGATATTTGCAAATTGAAATAAGCAAAGTAGTTTTAATATTCGGCCAAATGATTCGCGGGCTGATTGATTTTTTGAATTGCTGATTTTTTTTTTTTAACGGAATATCTCAAAAGTGAAAATCAATAAGCTTTGCATAAAGGATATAGAGTGAAAAGAGGGAGAGCAGCAGCTGTTTACTTAGAGACGGATTCATCTTCGGCCCCGCCGTTGGCTGGATGAGTCGAGAGAAGCGCTGGGGGAAGGGTGGAATGCTACGCGCACAAGCCGCAGTGTCTATACGCCGTGTCTGACTACTTTTGCTTATTACTACTTCCATATACATCGAGAGGGAGAGCGCGCGCGCGCGCGCACTGCCGAAGCAAACATACATCGCAAACCACTCGTCTATCTCTCTCTCTCTCTCTCCCTTCCTCCCGAAATAAGTGATATTGCAAGAAGGAAAAAAAAGGAGGGAGAAGAATAATAAATGCGCGGCACGAAGCCATTTCGCTTATCCGATCTAATCGATAATTTTCATTTTTCATCGCGTACGTGAGCTCTCGTACGCAGGCCTGCCGTTTACGCGGCATACACGTAGTCAGCGAAGATCCGCATAATTTACGCGCGCTCAGCAGCATTTTCGGCTTCGGGCTAAATCCCGGCAATTAGCAATGTGTGCAAACTAAGAAGTCAGAGCGAGAGTAAAGCGCGCGCAGCTGCGTCCTCGTAAATTATGAATCCGTGACTTTCATGACGAGAGAGAGAGAGAGAGAGAGAGAGCGTATATACACCCGTGGGGCGCTTTGTAATCCGCGCCAACCTCCCCCTCCCCCACGTTCCTCCAGCGTTGATCGCCCATTCATCATGCGCCCCGATGAGGCACTCGCCCCCTGTTCTCTTCCTGAACCAGTTCGAACTAACGATCGAGCCAATTGCGACGAATTAACGGCTGGCCGTATTCCGCTAGTAGGCTCGTTAACGAGCGCAGGTAGAGCAAGAGAGGGGAGGGGAGGTGTATCTTGAGCGCTGTGCCGATTTCACGGCGGGACCGTTAAGTTGACGAGGCACGGCCGAGCTCTGAATTATATAAATAGAGGCGGGCAGGCGCGAGAGCGGGATTGCTCGCCGGAAATTATGCCGAGCTTGATGAGCCGGCCAATCGAAATTATCCGGGGAAAATGATTTTTTGCCC
Source organism: Anagyrus pseudococci (assembly GCA_030522585.1). Lineage (NCBI taxonomy): Eukaryota > Metazoa > Arthropoda > Insecta > Hymenoptera > Encyrtidae > Anagyrus > Anagyrus pseudococci. Next base: position 105,817 of record JAPYYQ010000434.1, read on the forward strand.
CCCCCCTCGCAGGCTCTCTGCGCCCCGTGGTTTTCATTGCGCCGTATCCTTCCGTAGCATTGCGCGACCTACCCCGGTTTGAAATTCATTTGAATGTAAATTAGCCTTATCTATTCATTAGGGCCACCGTTCAAATTCGCTTATCCCGGGGAAAAACCGGGAAAAAGTTTCATATATTTTTTATATTTTTTTATTTTTTTGAGAGAGAGAGAGAAAAGAAGACCGCGGGCGAGGATTAAAAAATTAACGGGCCGAGGAAAAACAGTTGATTGCGAGCGCGGAAGAGAAAGAGAGAGAAAAAAGGGGCAAGAGAGAGAGAGAGAGGAAATTGCTATTTTCGTTGGCGGATATACTTTAATGAGCTTGCGTAAAGGCCGCGATAAGAGAAGGAAAAAAAAAGCTCGCTGGATTTTTAGGGCTTCCATAAATCCAGGGCGTACAGCCAATTGATTCGCCGAGTGAGAGGAGAATACGGCGCGTTATAACGAGAGAGATTGGCCATGATTCTTACGAGACTTACAATATAGCCCCGACATTAAACCTCCACCCCGGTTTCGGAGGACAAAAGAAGAGCTCGCGGCCAACAGCTGTAAAATCAATCGTGCCTAAAATCAACGAGCTCATTTCGAATTAACGATCACGCGGCCCGCTCATTGTGTCGAGGAAACAAGGCCGACCTCCCCCCCTTCTCCCAGCTTCGCGCTATTGACCCTCGTCCTTTACGATACAGTCTATAGCCCTTAAGTTGTCTCTGAGCATTATCCAAGCCACCGGTGCACGTCGGCGTGTTACAATCCTGCGATCGAGGTAACACCCGATTTTTACACCATTCCAGTGTTCCCGTATTAAGGCCAGCGGGCTGTGGCGGGAATCTCGTTAAATCCACAGAATCGCGTGATACGATTGCAAAGGCCGAAAATGCTATGATTAAGCGATTGATCGATCGATCGGCAGGGCTGTAGGCTTTATTTTTCATTCGCCCTGCGTGCCCTTACGCAGACTAAATTTTCCTGCTCGCCTGTAAACTCCATTTGACTTTCCCGCAGGGATGGACGTAATGGAGGCTGAGGATAGTATACCGCATAAGCATCCATAAAATTAGCGGAGCCTTATACAAAGAGCCTCCGCTCGGGCAGTTGGCTTAAGCCCGCGTAGTACGGTTAAAGTCGAATTTAGCCGTCCCTCCGTAAGGGCGTACACGTGGCAAAACAATAGCCCGCGCCGTAAGAGGCAACAATGGCAGTGTACGTAGCTGCTCCTTTGCAGCGCGCGCGCGCGCGCGGCAGTTGCTCCAAAGTTCGAGGGAGAGAGAGGGGCCAGTGTGTTCACGAGAAGGTCCGCAAGTACGATTAAAGGCGTCGCGCTGGGCGCGGCAATTGAAAATTGAAATTGCGCCCCTGTCCTCGGCGCCGAGTATATAACGCTGGCCCACACGTACACACAGAGCGCTTATTCCTCGCTCCGTTTGACGCAGAGCTAATCCAACGCGCGCAATACCCGCCCTCCCAGCAACACACACACCCACACCGACAAGAGAGTGGCGAGGCCAGGCTGTGTGAATTATCGAGGAATCTCGCGGCATGGCTTTACGGCCCGGTCCTTCCGCTCCTCCTCCGCTGACCGGATCTGCATAAGCTCGACCTTGCCCGTTGCTCCCTCCCCCTACCCTCTTATCTCTTGCTTATCCCCTGTTGGGTGTGTGTGTGTCGCGTGACGTGAATCGCCGATCGCTTTATGAGCAATCGTAGACGCCGATTGGTATCTACAGCATAATAGGTAAGAGCCTGCCGTGGAATAAACCGTTATCGCGCTTAGCCTCGACTCTTCTCTCTCCCTCTCGCGCGCGCTGCTCTGGAAGGAGGAAGACTCGACCGACTGAAGATATGAAGATGACTGTAAAAGTCAGGGGGCGGCTCTTCCTTTATTGATCGTAATTCTTAACTGATCGGTACAAAGAAATACGGGCTTATTGTCGACGAGCTATTCCGTCAGTTGTTAAGGCTCATATATGTGTGTGCGGTATAAATTTTCTCTTTATGCGTCTTATTGGCCAGAAGTAAAGGGAAAAGGACCGAGTTTTTAAGAATAAGTCTTCATATGTCAATTTTTATTTTTCATTTTTGTTTGTTTTTTTTCTCACATTTAGCGATCTCGATACGAATACGAAATAAACTGGGGTAAATATTCCGCGAAATGCAGCGGAACTCTCGTAAAAAAAGTCGATAAGGCCAATTTTTCATGCGCTAAGGGCAATTAGCGTTCATTTGAAATACGCATAACTGTCCGTTGCTCCAGCGAGTCAATAATTCTCAAGGTAAACAAAACGGTAAATCATAAAGAAAAGGGTATCAGAGCGAACGAGAGATGGGTGTATGCGAAACAGCGATAAATTAAGCAAAAAAAAAGAGAGAGACACACACCGCGCTTATAGTTCCGAAAATTTCCAAATTTTCCCATCAACGGAAAATCATCGGACACGTAGTTGGAAAGTCAATTTTCCAGAAACCCGACGAGGATTGTTCCTGGGAGAGCAACGATAAGGCCTGCATATGTGCCTCCGTCAAGTAAATCTCCGAGTCGAGAACATGATCTACTACCGTGCAGAGCTATCGTCTTTGACAAATGCCTTTTGTGATAAGTGTCCGGTGCATCTGGCGAGAGAGAGACCGGACCACTGCACTGTAAGCTCCCTCTCTCTCTACCAACCCGCCTGGCTCATATTGAATTTCCCAGAAGAAAATTCAAAGAAATTAATCTCAGTCATCGCTATTTCGCCTGTCTCTGTGTGTAAACACGCGATAAATATATTATTACGATGAATTGTAACGACAGTCCGTTCTCTTTTCAAAGCTGCAAAGAAAATTTTCCATTATTTCATCCGGCGGTCAAACGAGCGTCGCGGATTAAAAAAGTTTTTCTTGCATTTATATGATAATGAGCGTAATCGGCGTGGTTTTATTTATTTCTCTCCGCGTAAATTTGCATTTCTCGGATTTCTCTTTTTTTTTCGTTTCCTCCTCGCCCCGCATAATCCAGAGAGAAAACCTGGCAGTGAAAGCTCATCGAAGCTTTAATCATGCTAATCCCCGTAAGACTGTAACAATTCCGCTTTTGTAATAGTCCAATCAAGTTTCGTGGATTAAGCGCAGGGATCTCGCTCTCGAGACGCGAGACCGTGCGACGTGGAGGCTCTTTGATAATACGCTGATTGCCGAGGGAAAACACGCTGACGCGACGGAATTATTGTTAATGGAATATGGCTTTTGCTTTTTCACGCGAAATACGCGCCCGCGAATTTTCTTTATTCTGCTTTCACTTGAAAATTAAATTAATATAGATCAAAACAAAGTGTAATTAACAAAAAAAAAACATTTTTATTGCATTTATCTTACATTCTTTATCAAAGCAATTCCGCAAATCAATGTAGAAAAAAAAAGAATATCCACGAACCAGAAAATTCAGGGCGATAAATACAAGCAAGTGTAAAAGCTTAAGGTTTACACGACAATTTTGTGATCGGCAAAAGTTCGGCAACAATTTGCAAACTTCGTAAACAGGCATTACAGGGCTTGTAGAGCGAGAGAGAAAATGTCCGAATCAGAGAGAGAGAGAGAGAAAAAGAGTCCGATCCCGAAACGACGCCATTAAGGTCCGCTGGTGTACGAATTCGCCAACGCTCGGCGCGCCATTTTCAAACATTTCCCCCACCCACGCGCAAGTCGTCGACAAAAGAGACCAACTCTTTCCCTCCCTCATTGTGGCTAGTTCGCGTAAGTAGCCGGCAATAAAACAGTCCATTCCCGTCGGCGTAAATGTTCCTCTGCCCGGGCTATTTCGTCCGGAGGTAAAATAGATGGAACGAGCGGATGGATTTTTCCGTGGGCTGTGCAATGGTAAAATGGGACTAGCCCGAGAATCGAAGTAATTCAACTATTTGCGGTTTTGCGTATTGGCCGAACTTGACGATTTCTTCGTGGATTATGAGGACGATTTGACGGAACAAGTGTACTTGGAAGTTCGAGGGGACGAGGGAAGGGTATTCTTCATCCGGCGCGTCCGAGATAACATTGACGCGCGGGCGGCCGTCTTTGGCGCGCGCTAAATAATTCATAAGAAATTGAAATTCACGAGTCGCCAAGGGTGGCAGTAGGGCCTCCTACTCCCTCTCTCTCTCCTGCCCCCCGCGCTCTCATCGATTTTACCGGGCTGTCCTTCTTTTTTTTTCCTTATTCTCTCTCTCCCTTCCTTTCTCTCTCGAGTTTTTCTTTTAATTATGATTTTGGAGTTACGTCGCGACTGCGGCGCCAGCCACACGTGTGCGCGTGCCTACCCACAAAGTGGAGTCGGTAGAGTGATTTGTGACGACGGAAGAGTAAAATAG